>CAJNJA010011930.1:0-13394 GCA_905231915.1 Symbiodinium necroappetens | reverse complement strand
GGGTTAAGGTTTATAGGGTTTGGGTACTAGGATTGTGCTGGGATTTTCTGGTAACTTGCTATCAGGGTCTTACAGCGGTGCTTTGCGAATTTCTCCTTTGTCAGGGGCTTTAGGGTTTCCAAACCCTAAACCTAAAACCCTATGATTACCCTGAACCCAACGCCGACCCGAAACCCTAAACCCTATAATTAGCCTGAACCCAACACCGACCCGAAACCCTAAACCGTAATTTAGGGGTCTCTGGGTTGCTTCGTGCTTATGCTCAAGGCTCAATATAGGGCTTACCCGACTCCCGGAGCCCTCCGCGATCTTTGCAGCTGTAAGCTTACCCATAGGCTCCTTAGTAGTTCCTTTTTGGGATTACCTTATAGGATTCTAAATATGAACCACAAAAAGGAACTACTTAGGAGCCTATGGGTAGTTACTGTTTAAGGCCCAGTTTGCAGAAGTATCTTTAAACCAAACCGATGCTTGAAGAGGAGGCCCGGTTGATTACTGAATCTGAAGTATCACTTCTGCGAAACTAGTTACCTATGCTGACCCAGCTCCTCCGTGAAATCGACCCGACTCGGCAGAAGCCTGTTTTCCACCCGTCTGGCGTAGAAAATCGTAGAAACCTCTGCGACAAAACTTCCGCAGAGGCGGTAAAAGCAACTACACCACCACAGCACGACTTACTTTCAGTCTGTGTGATGGCAGACCTTCTTTGAAGGTATATCAGCTCGTATGCTGAGGAGGCAGTCCATCCTACAAAAACACAAAATCTCGTGAAGCGAGAGTGCAGCTCTGAACGCAAACGCCCAAACCTACAACTGCAGCCGCTTTCCGCCAGGAATGCTCTTATCAGGGAGACTCAGGACGATGCCAACACGGCCAGAGGTCTGACCTGGCTTCAAGTGCGCTCGGTGCGTGAAGGGCTCCGCAGTTCAAGATGTAGCGAAACTGTAAACTCGTCACGAGTGCTTCGATACGCTGCGGTTTCGGACTTTGATTTCGCAATCAGCTCAAACATGCGAATGCTCATACACAAATTTGCTCCGCTTGTATACATATACAAACATACATATACACACGTATATGTATGTGGAGTGCAGCACTTGTAACCCTGGCACCTCAAGCCCTAAACAGCTCAAATGCTTAGAAATTCAAGGATATAAGGGCTACCATGAGGACTTTACCTCAGACACCCTACCTCATGCTCTAATCGCCGAGTGCCTGAACCCTGCCTGTGGGGCCTTGTTTGCCGCTGCAGTTGAAAATTGAAAACTTTGGGGTGTCGAGTCTTGGGGTCCCCAGTCCATGGTGCTGTTGACCTTTGATCTCTTTGAAGAAAGGTTTTAAGATTCGTGACATTAGACTAAGCTCTAGTGAGTGAGGGGTCCCTATTTTTCAGGGGACCATGACGACTAGGGTACGCAGCAGCACGCCGGCAGCAGCGGTAGCAAAATGTGGCAGCAACACGAAGAACAATAATAGGAAAAGAACAAGCACAAGCACGAGGACAGCAACAATAACAACGCTCCGACACAACATTTCACACATGTCGATTGTGCATTTCAGACACTTCAACGGCCGAAAACCTTGGTGGTGTCGGTATTTTCTACGTTTGGATTTCCACGTAATCGCGAGTACCAGACGCATCGGTAGTTACGCGGTGTTCTGTGCTGTGCCGTTGCCTAAGGGCTCCCGTAGTTTTGGGGTTTGGGGTCACCGACATCGTCCAGGCTCGATTACCTAGACACGACCGGTCACTGATAGTTTTTGTTGTCGTGACGCTTGGTTTTCACGTGTTTCCATACAAACTTTTGGGGCACCAGGATCGTCAAGCAGATTTTGTGCGCTTGAGCGGATACGGTACTACGACATTTCCTCGGACCACCTAAAATCGACTGGCCAAATGCAATTCCGCTGTCGTGAAATTTGACTTCCACTTGTTTTGCTACATACGCAAGGGGGTTGGGATTTTGGGATCCTCAAAACATTCTCTATGCTACCAACGTGGCGGTACTCTAACATTCCTCTGGTCTTGACGGACCATCATGGTTTAATCGACTGAACGACCCGGTTCTGTTTTTGTACCTGTTGAATGTAGCACGGCTTCTGCTCGAAGGCTCGCTGAGGCTCGGTCTCTTGCAATCCGCAACTTTTTTCGGAAGAGATGTCGCATCTTTAAACCAAGGTGTTTGCGTCATTTGCACCGGCCGGCTCCACTCCGCATCGCTCATCCGTTTCGAGACGCGCCCGAGAACGCACAATCCCAGTAGCGGCATGAGGTATTCGAAGAAGCGCCACATGCCGAAAGTTATCCTATGTCTAAAGTGTAAATCTGAAGGTCAAGGTCTAAGGCTCATGACGGTTTATGCTCTCACAACTCGGACATCACGGTTTAGGGTTTAGGATTTAGGGAGTTTAGGGTTTAGGGCAGCCCGGCTCAGCATTGTAACTCTTTGGGTGGGTTGTATTCTGAAAGGTTCTGAACTAGCTTGTAAATAAGCACCTCTCAAAGATCGACTGCAAATGCATACATGAGACAGATGCTGTATCCCCACCAAAGTTGCCTTCTGAAAACACTGAATCGAAAAAAACGAAAGCAATCATGAGGAATGTTGAGATCTGCATGCTCCAGGGGTGGGGTTTTTGACAGCAGCAGGCAAATACCAAAGATTTTCAAGAATCTTAAAGCCAAATGGCAACGGATGTAAATGTACAAATCGTATTCATCTGGATTCTGCAAATCCACAAGCTATCCGATGTGTGTTCGATGGAAGCATACGGTTGTCACTTCGCACACAGGTTTGCTACACAACAAAGTCGGACGCGGTATTGTTTCAGGGATTCCATCCCCACAAAAAAAAACTAATGCACCCCACCACATGAATCGATGCCAAACCAAAGATCTTCACATCGCAGGAATCGATTTCCACCCTAAGATCTAGAAAACAAACCGAGTGAGATTGGCAAACCCCACACCCAAGCCACCGGCAACAGATTTGTATTTCCCCTGTTCGCACCATCCCTTGGGCAATCCTACATTCTGTGCTTTCCATGTTTCCATTGACACAAGATATGGCCTTGTACAACCACGACGGTTCTTTAATCTGTAGGCTTATTTTTGCAAAAATGCTGTAGATTACAGCACATCGCGGCAAACGGGAATTTGTGAGTGGTTGGTTTTCGTTGTTTCTAGACACGTTTGCGGGTATATTTGGCAGGAATATGGGCTTTGAGTGCTTCGGTGAAGGCTTGAGGTATTCGACATTTTCTGGCTGAAGGCTCAGGGTTTAAGAGGCTTAGACCTGAATCCTCAAAAAGCACCGTTGTTTATTCCGCAGCAGAACAGACAGTCGCCGACTTTCGCGATGCTCTGTGGGAACGGACCGGACGGAGTCTGCGTGGACGTTTATTAACCATGCTTGCCACATGGATGCTGTGGAAACATCGCAAATACTGCTTCGGCACTGCGAGCAAAGGAGCCGCCGCAAATACCGAGGGATTCGGCGCGCGCAGATTTCGCGATTTTGGAGGCGCCAGGAACACCGACGGCACCGATATATTCGGCTCCTAAGTCAGGTAAACACCGTAAAACAATTGATGGAGTCCACATGTGGGGGTTGCGCGTTTATGTTGCGTCCGAGCCAACAACAACGATGATCACGATACACGAACAATCAGCACCTCAAGCAAAAGCCCAACCGAGACCCTAAACCCTAAACCCTAAACCCCTAAACCCCTAAACCCTGAACTTGAAAAGACTATAAGCTCCCCATCTTCAAGTGCCACAGCAAACCTAAGCCACACTCCAAGGGGCTGTTGCGGTTCGTCCTGAACAGGAGGAAAGTCGCAGGGCTTCGTTTTTGGGCTTGGGTCTTGCCCATTTCAAGATTATGGCCGTAAGCCCTGAGAACTAAACAAGCCCGACACCCTTTATTGTCGCGCTTTAGGGTCTCGGCTAGGTGCAAGGCAGTCAATGCGAGCAGAGAAATTGCAGGTTGCGGAAACCTTCACTCCGCCATCCTACCTACCCTGAACACCTAAACCCTCAACAACCCGAATTCCCAAATCGTCAACCACAAGCCGCAAACCTGAATCCTAAACCCTACTCTAATAAACCCCAACCCTGAATCCCAATATCTAAACCCCAAGACCAAAAAAAACCAAAGGCCTCAAACACCCAAAACAGAGCTCGCCTCAGTTCTCAGGTCTGCTAAGGGCGTAAGGCAAGGGTGTAAAAATAATGGGGCCGTGTAGGCTTATGGTTTAGGGTTTCGGGTTTGGAGACATGAAACATTCACGATATCTTTCTCACACCTTGACAGCCTAGAAACTCAAACCAATCACAGGCTTCTGTCTCGGGGTTTAGGGTTCTAGCTACTGGGAAGTTGCTCGCAATCTTCTGTGCGATTAGGTTCGGGCAGACTCTGGGGATCTAATCGAGAAGAGTGAAGAATCTTGGCAGGGCTGTATACTATGTATGCAGATCTAGTAGGGAACCATCGGAACGAGTTACCTGCTTTGCCGGCATCTATAAAGCATTAAGCCCTCAAGGCCCCATTTCGAATGAAAAAGCAACCTCTGCAGGCGCACTGGAAGGTACACCAACCAATACTGTTCTTCTTAAGAACCCCTATATACTATATATATATATATACTCACCCAAACTCTAGCAAAACCCTCCTACATCTACACTCTAAGCCCTAAAACCTTAAGCACCAGACTACACCCTAAACCCTAAACCCTAAACCGCCTAAACCTTAAACCGTAAACCAAGCGTCCTGCGATGAGACCGGCCATGCGCCGGCTCCCAAACGTTCTTCGGGCTCTTGGGACTTCTTGGACTCACTGGGCTCATCTTGCCCGCGCCTGCTTGAGGTTGCCTCATTGAAGGGTTTAGGGTTTAGGGTTTAGGGGCGGCTTTTTACAAACGGTTCAGGGTTTAGGGTCTCCAGAATTAGAGACGGGTTAGGGGTTCGGAATTTGGGGTTCGGGTTCGTGGGAAGATTGGGGCATCGTTTCGGACATTGTGCCCAATTGGTCGGGCTCGCTTTGAGGTGCAGCGATAGGGTTCTGCAATTGTTTGGGCTTCCCACGTACAGATTCCAAGTTGCCAAGGGTCCTGAGGGCTCAAGAAGAAGCCTGGGGCCTGGGTTTAAGGTTTATGGAGGACCTTTGCACACATGATGTGATGATCGATGATACTCATCCGCAGCACGTAGAGTCTTGGATATGGCTTCGGATTTATCACCAGCCAAGCGACTGAAATGCCAGCAGGATGTTGATGCCCGTCTGCGTCTGCACTAACCTGGCTGCAAAAGCCCTATAAACGTCCATAAACCCCTATACTAAGCGCAAAAGCAAAGAGGAAAGCAAACGGGGTTTCCCGGTAACACCATAAACTAACCCTCAGCCCGAAACCCTGAACGCTAAACCCTCAGCCCCTAAACAAACCCTAAACCCTAAACCCTCAGCCCCTAAACACTAAACCGAGTCGCTGCATAGTGCCGCAGATGCTCTCAGAAGAGTCACGGGACCTTGGTCTCTGTTTGGAGGGAAAGCAAACGGATCTTTCGGCGGCTTAGGGCCCCTTTGAGGGATCCTTTAGGGATGTATGGCTCCTTCAAGGGATCCTTTTCAAGGTTTATGGCTCCTTTCATGGATCCTTTTAGGGTTTAGGGCTCCTTTAAGGGATCCGTGCTAGGGACCTTCTTTCAAAAAATGTATACACCGACCCGCAAACCAAAGAGAAAAAACGGACCTCTTAACATTGATCGAGGGACAAGCAGACGGGCATGTCTTCGTAGGAGAAGACCTGCTTGGGCCGACTCTGCTTTCTTGCAAGTAGGGTTTAGGGAGTTTAGGGGTTTAGGGTGTTGAGGGTTGAGGGCTTAGGGTTTAGGGTTTTGAGGGTTTGTGATATTAGCGTCTCGCGATCAGGGTTTAAGGTTTAGGGGTGGGGTTAGGTTGATGGAGGTTTCAGGGGTTCAAGGGACGCCTTCGACCGTGATGTCTTAAACAGCATCCATGAAAACAAGATCTCGACACACACGTCTAGACTCTCTAGGAATCAACGGATCAACGTGGTAAGGGGCGACGAGACTGCAAGCAATGAAAAGCAAAATCGAGACGAACGCCACATTTTAGTGGCTTTCTCTGTTGCTGCTCTTTGGCATTGACCAGTCTTACTACTAGTGGAAGGAACACTGTTGCCTCAGACCTTATCATTCGGGACTGCAAGTGTTGGACTGGGTCAGGTCTCAACACAATCACAGTGGACGAAAAGGAAGAAAGAAAGACTGGACTGTAATTTCGTTGGTCCTTTGTGATCACTGCAAACCTGAAACCTACACCCTAAACCTAGTGTGCGGGGGCCTAACCTAACCATAAACCCCACAAGCCCTAAGCCCTAAACTACCTGTTGAATCTTGGGATTTGGAACGTCGAACTTTTCCCCGGCAAGAGAATTCAAGGACCTCGGAGCGCAAGCTACAGGAGCCCTAACAGGAGCCCTTATCCTTTAAGGCATCGTTTAATGGCTTTGGGTTTAGCCCGACGGAAAACAATGAATGGAAGAAGATGATGACGAAGAGACTATTGGGAATAGTGATTACGAATACTAACAATATTACAAGCCATAAACCCTAAAAGTAATTTCATCATTATGGTGTTAACGACGGTGCTCAAAACGAATGGAAGTAACTCTACCCTATCCTACACCCTAAAAAGCTTGCGAAGCCCTTCGGAGAACGAAACCCTAAACATACCAAGCCACTTTCAAAGGCAACGCATCTCCTCGTTCGATGCAGACTCGGCCTCAAAAGCGCAAAACTGCTGCGCATGTGGGTTTGGGATCTAGGGATTGATGGCTTAGGATGGTTGGGGCTGGAATAAGGGCTTCCCTCTACGGGTTCTTTCAAGGGCCACTTGAGCCTGTCGAATAGTCTCTGCGTTATATCTTGCTTACCTATGGACGGCATATATAAGCCGTTTTCAATTTCGTAGCCTTGTATACGGCTTCAGAGAGTTATCAGAAAGAACCCCTGAAATAAAGAGTAGGTGGGATCCCTTGGGGCAGGTCTGCAGGTGGCTGGACTTCTGGACGGTTCAGGGTTTCGGAACTAAATTCGTAGAAACTTCCCTCGGATTTTTTCAAATACCGTTGAACAGAACCATTAAAGGAACTCTTCAAGGCACCCCGGAAAGGACCCCTGAAAGAAACCCGAATAAGGCATCCTCAACTGTGGAGTCTCTTGGGTTTGTTATGAGCAGCTTTACGGGTGAGGGGTTTAGAGGGTTTAGGGGGTTTAGGGTTTAGGGTTAAGGGTTTAGGATTGGGGTATTGGGCTTACAGGGTGATGTAGGGTGTCTACTTCTGCTTACGTCGAACAGCGAATATGGTAGCAACAGCCTCACGTACCTATAATTAGTAACGCTGTCCAGCCGCCTGAACCTCAAAGCAGCAGCAATAAGTCAGTCATAAATCTCAAAACCCTAAACCCTAAACCCTGAACCAATCCGTAAACCCCAAACCCTGAACCCTGAACCCTAAACCCTGAACCACAAAACACTAACCCTGAGCCAAAGCCCGAAAACCCTCATACAAGAAAACATGTAAACCCCTCACCAACCCTTATAACCCTGGGATAACCCTTTAGAACCCTGATACCACTAATCCTTATGAGGCCCGTTTGTATACACCTCGATGAGAAGAAAGCCCAAAAACCCTAAACCCTAAACCCTAAATCCAGAGCCCCTGATCCGATTTTCGCGCGCCTTCGCTGTGCATCCGCTCAAACAGCTGAATGGTATGAGGCGCCGGGAAAACCTGGGATTTGGAGATCGGGGGTTTAGGGCTTTAAGATTTTGCTTTGACTAGTTTGAAGAGACCGGAACGACAAGGCGATAGTATGACTAACCGACCTCGGTTGGGGTTTAGGGTTTAGGACAGGGAGTGCTCTCGGGCGTAACCCCAGACTCGGGCTAAGGGTTTGGGGTGTGGGGTCTAGCGTGACAAGCAAACCGTTTGAGTCTCAGAAGCTCCGAGTTGCACAGAGGATGCGCCTGGAGTGCCTTCATCCCTAAACCCTACCTGGACTCTGAAGAAACTACATTTTTTAGGGCTCCTTGTTATGATCTTATGATCTTAAGCCAAAGTCCTTGAAAAGATTGGCTATTTGGGGTTACGGTAGACCGTAAACCCTAAACCCTTATTATTCCTTGAAGGATTCCCTTACCTCGAGGGCTGCTTTAAGTTTCTTGATATTAAGGACCGTGAATTCACAGGCAAAGTCACAGCAAGATGCCCAATCTGGAACAGACTGCTGTTGGCCCCAGTGCACTAGACCCCTGAACCCTGAAGAAAAGTTGCTGCTCAACGATCAGTGCGTAGGGGCAGTTACCTGTGTAGTTCAAAGGCGACGATGAATAAAAGGCGGCAAAAAGGGGTCAATTTTACACCAAATAATACATTTCTTAAAAGGCCCCTAAACCCGAATAAGCCCCAAACCGAAAATTCCTAAGCTGCACGAAACCCGAAACTCGAAACCTTTTGATTGGGTCGCCAAAAGCATCCCGGCAACGCTGCTCAATGAGGCTCCAGTGTGCTCTGCCAGCTGAGCCGACGCAGAGTTGATTTGTAGACGCTCAACATCCTCGGACTTGGGGTTTAAGGTTCAGGGTTGAAGCTTATACATGCGTTACATGCGCATATACATATACACAAACGTTTTAGTGAAGATGCAGAGGAACTACAGTAACTACAGGTTGAAGCTGCAAGACTAATTCCCCTAAACCCTATAAGCCCTAAACCTTACGCCCTTACACCCCAACCCTAAAACCAAAACCCCTGAACACCAAACCCTAAACTGACTGATCTCCGAGAAGATCTCAAGCCTCGGGATGTCGGATTGGCGTGGTTCTGGGTTTCGGGCGGTAACCGTTGCTCAGCAGAGGGTAAAGCGCAGGGTTTGGCACTTCATGCTTTCCGGCTGAAGCTTTAAGCCCTAGAGCATGTTCCGGGGGAAGCCCAGACGTTATACCCTAAACCCTAAACCCTAAACCGATCCGAAACCCGAAGGCCCAACCTGCCTAAAAGCTAAACCGCCAACCTTCTGACCTTCTGCCAAAGCCGCCACGTCCAGGAACTGCGTTTGCCGAAGATGCGGGTGGAATGCCGCCCCTTCGTCATCCTGAAGCATCGCCCCAAGCGGGTTTCGGGCGGAGGGTCTCGGGATTTAGGGGTTTTAGGGTTTTGGGTTTCAAGTCTTGGGGTTTGGAGCTTAGGGTTTAGAGTTTCATGTTTTGGGTCGGGGGTTGAACGCTCTCGCCCCGATTGGCAGCCCTTGCAAAGCCTGTGTACAACCGATATACGGCCCTTACCGCAACCCTAAACCCCAAGCCGTAAACCATAAAGCCCTGAATCCTCAAGCCTAAGCCCTAAACCAAAAAGCCCTGAATCCTCAAACCCAAACCCTAAACTCTACGGGTTTTAGGGTTTCAGGGTTTAGGGGCTCAAAGGTTTTGGGCTTCTAGCCTTTGCGGCCCCAGGGGCACCCTCACTCATAGCGGGGCTGCACGGGTCCCAAGCGTCCAGGAAGTCATCGGGCTGCGAGGAGCTCGCTGCGGAGTACCTGAAAGCTCAGGACTTAGGGCTTATGGGTTGAGGATTTAGGGTTTATTGGATTTATTGGGTGGGGATTTAGGGTTTAGGATTTATGGGTTGAGGGTTTAGGGTTTTTAAGGTGCCTGAAAGGTCAGAAAAGGAATCCAGGTTCCTGCAATTCCTGGTGTTGGGCTTACTGATGGGGATGCTACGCGTTTCGCGACAAGGACGCGTCCGCGGGTTTGGGTTCGAGTGTGGGCTGGAGGGCTTGGGGCAAGAGACGATGTAGGGCTTTTGGTTTAGGGTTTAGAGTTTTAGGGTTTAGGGTTTAGGGTTCAGGAGGGCGTTCCAGGGCTTGTAGGTTTCGGGAGCCCGAGCTTAAAGGCTAAGGGTAAAGAGTCTCGAGTTTAATTGCCACGTGATACGAAGTCCGGGGTTAGAGGCATAGAATTCAGGGTTCGAAGTTCATCGAAATGCTAGCTGAGGGTTTGGGAAAGTTCGATATTGGGGTTCAGCAGGTCTCCTATCATAGCCCTATACCACATAGAACCCCTGTAACCCTCCATGAGACCCTATCAAACCTCCCCAAACCCTAAACCCTTAAATCTGTGCGCCCGAAAACCTTCAAACCCTAAACCCTATGTGCCCTAACCCCAAACAAACCCTAAACCCGTAACCCAAAGCAACCCTAAAGCCCAAACCCTAAACCCTGACCCCTAACCCTACACCCAAAGCCCTAAACCCTAAACCCTAGACCCTAAACCCTAAACCCTAAACCCTAAAACCCTTAAACCCTAAACACGAAACGCACCCAAACCCTAAACCCGTAACCCAAAGCAACCCTAAAGCCTAAACCCGGACCCCTAAACCCTAAACCCAAAGCCCTAAACCCTAAGCCCTACACCCCAAAACCCCTGAACCCTACACCCTAAACCTTAAACCCAAAGCCCTAAACCCTAAACCCTAAACCCAAAGCCCTGGAGTTCAGGTCGGGTGGAGAGCTTTGGCCTGAAGCCCTCGTCAAGCTCTGGATCTTAAGCTCGGAACCCAAACGGTTTAGGGTTTCGGGTTTAGGATTTAAGGCTTGGGGTTTAGGGTTTAGGGCTTAGGGTTTAGGGTTTCGGGTTTTGGTTTAGGACCGTTTAGTAATTGAGTAATTGGGATTTAGCTCTTTTTTTTTTGTGTTTAAGCCCCTTTTAACCCCAGCCCTTGCTCCCTGGACTACAGCCAGGGATTCAGGTTTTAGGGCTTTTGGCTTCGGAAATCAAGGCACCTTCTGTCAGGGGTTTTTTTGGTCTCCCGTTCAGGGTTCATGGCTCAGGGCCGCAGGTTTTGACACTCACCGAGACCCCAAAACATTCACGAACAGCATCCGACTGGACCGGTAATATAGGGGCCTTAATAATTAGAATAGGGCTTTGGGGTATATAAATATAATAACTAGTGTTAGTTATTATTTTGGCCCCTATATTACACAAACAGGGCCCAAAGCTCTGTAGCCAGGGTGCGGCTTCGTGTCCGTGAAGTCGCGCAACCCGACAAGGTGGCAAATCTCACCATCTCGCTTCGTGTACATGACCTGCGGGCTCTCAAACGGGCTGAAGAGCTCAGACGAAAGAGAAACACGTGCTGCAATGACAACAAGAAGGAGGACGGCGCGACGAAAGCAAAGGAGAAGGAGAAAGAAAGACGGAACGAAAGACTGAAGAAAGAACGAAACAAAGAAACCAAAAATAGCAATAACAAAAACAAGAACGACAACAACTATGACAACGACAATGGCAAAGGCAACGGCAACACCAGTAACATCACCCACTAACAAAGCAAAAAAAATACGGCAAGCAACTAGAACTGACCCGATACCATCCATTGCTGTGCTGCAACATCCATGAAAGATTCGGGCCTTCATAGTGAGACTATGGTCTTGGGCCTATTGTACTAGAACTCTAATCAGGGACCCTCAAAGATAGTGCTGGTGATTGTTCAGAAACCCTAAACTCTAAACGCCTAAACCCCTAAACCCTAAACCGTGCTGGTGATTGTTCAGAAACCCTAAACTCTAAACGCCTAAACCCCTAAACCCTAAACCGTGCTGGTGATTGTTCAGAAATCCTAAACGCCTAAACCCCTAAACCCTAAACCCTAACGGTTAAGGAGTTTAGGTATTCGGATTTAAAATCAAGGCTGAGGGTTCAGAGTAAAGCGTTTAGGGTTTGGGTTTAGGGTTTAGGGTTTACAGGTTTCGGGGTTTAGGGTTTACGGGTTAGGTTCTGGGCTTAGGGCTCAGGGAATTGCACTATAGGGCGTGGAGCCTCGGGCCACATGCGGCGGATGGCAGCCTGCCCCAAGAGCTTCAAACACCCCACTTTTTCGGAAGCCTCATGACAGCAATCGTCTGGAACTTGCAGGATGCTGCAAGTAGACCATCAATGACCCAAAAAGCCACAAAACCCTAAACCCTAAACCCTGGAAGAACGAAGCCCTAAGACCTGCCGCCAACCCCAAGCCTGGTAGGCTAAACCCCTAACCTCTTAACCTTGAACCCCGACCTTAAAACCTACCCTAAACCCTAAACCCTAAACCCCAAACCCTAGACTCTAAACCCCAAACTGAACCCCCAAGCCCGAGTACAGAGGCCACCTGGCCTGCAGAACTTCAGTGCGCAGCTTCGTGGAACAGCCTGGGACAAGGAGAGCAGGGTGCTTAGATAAGGCAAGTTGCGGGGAGTCGGGTCTAGGGGTTTGGGCTTTAACCTAGGACTTATAGGGTGCAGGGTACAGGGCTTAGGATTTAGGGTTTAGGGCTTAGGATTTAGGGTTTTGGGGCCTTCAGCCATCGCGCCTTGAAGCTGGGGGGCTACAGACGGAAGAGCAGCCGTCATGCAAGTAATGACCGCGGTTAGATCAACAGGACTGACCGGAAGTAGAAGGACAAGGCGTGAGAATAAGAGTAGTCGCTCCAAAAAGTACAAAAGAATGATACTGCAAAAACCACTCACTCAAGTACTGCACAACTATTCAAGGGTGTGCAGAATCAGGATACCAATCCTCAAGAGAGCGGCATCTGTCAATGTATACCGTGGTTCATGAGCGGCTGCCAAGAAGCATAAACCCTAGGCCCCAAACCCCTGACAAAACCCAACAATGACACAAAACGGTGAGCATTGGCATGAAGTAACAACGGGCTTGAGCAATTATTACCGGGCTTGGAGGCCCGTCATAGCATGTTTATTTAGGGACTTCCCTAAACCCTAAACGCTAAACTTAGACCAAACCCTGAACATTAAGCAATAACGCCAAACGCTAAACCCTAACCATAAACCGACTGTCTAAGGATAGAAGCTGGGTTTAGGGCTTGGGGTTTAGGGTTTACAAGTACCACTGTTCACCATGAGGTCCCGTGGTTTTTTTCCGGAAGACGGCAGCTCACCAAACCTGAAAGCCTGAACTCCAAACACGTGTCCCCTCAGGAACCCTAAACCCTAAACCCTACACCCTAATTAACCCTAAACCCCTAACCCTCTAGTCAGAAACTCCCCGCGGTTCTATGGAGAGGGTTTAGAGTTGAGGGCTCGGGGTTTAGAGTGTTCAGGCCACTCCTCCTTCGTTACTCGCTGAAGCACCTGAACCCTACAGCAAACCCCATCTGAAGCCTCAGCCTGATAGGGTTTAGGGTTTAGGGATTAGGGTTTAGGGTTTGCGCTCTAGCAATGCAAGTAAGTAAATTCATGCTGATGGGTATATTGATTAACTAGCAAAAAGCTTTGGAAGGAATTGTCTGTGTGTGTGTGTGTGTGGGT
>CAJNJA010011929.1:0-13394 GCA_905231915.1 Symbiodinium necroappetens | reverse complement strand
GGGGGGGGGGGGGGGGAGTGCTCGAATTGCGGATTTTGCGTCTTTGGGGGGCTGAGGTTGTGACTTGGTGTGCCTAGCGAGGGGCCAGTTCTAACTTAACTTTACTTCCAGGAGCTTTTGCTGTGGTTGTCAGAGTGTTCTTCTGCTTCTGTAGCAAGCAAGCAACTCGAATCAGTCAAGGCGACATTTGCGAAGTGGACGGTGTCAGACCAATTAAATACAATAGCCTCACAAGGAAGACTCAACACTTTGCAACTCGGAGAAGATCGCCTTCCATCAGGCTCCTCAGGGTTTGCGGTCCAGGGCTTCCGATGGCAATGGAGACCAGATGCAGAATCGACTGTAGTGCCATGCTGATAATTCAGCGAGCTGGCTGAGTACTGACAGTATGATTCAGTATAGTATTAATGAACAGTTGCTGTCATGGCAACATGGCTTATTCCGAGATGGACCCGGTTTACCAAGCGCGAAATTACGAACCCCGCCTCCACATCGTCGACATTCGTCGACAACCAACATCTCGCAGTAGCATTTCCGCGGATACTGCTCCGTGGTGCACCCCCCCCCCGGGATAATAATCAGTTCTGCCATCGAAGCTAGTAGTTCCCTTCACAGCATCCGCAGTGCACCAGAACCAAGAGATGGCCTCGGATGCGGCCACATTCGGGAGCTGTGCTGCAGCCCGGTTGGAGGCAGCCCAAGCCTTGCAATGCCGGAGACGAAGCATGAAAGTTCCAGTGCCTCCATCTCAATCGTCAGGCCTGCAGAGACGGTTCAAGCTTGCGGCATCGAGCTGGTGAGGGGGCCTCGGTGGATCAGGATCTGGTGAAACGCATCCATCTGCATCCATCAGAAGTCGGCTCCATCAAAGCCCCATGCGGTAAGGACAGACTGCATCACCTCTGGCACGTCCATCTTTGAACATTCCTGCACATGCGGTCACATTCTTCGCAGGCGGACACCTTCATCCTGCAACTGTGCCTCGGCTTCGTCTTTCTGCTCGCGCAGCACCGTCTCCGGACTTAGACAACGCACTAGCGCACCGGTGGTGTGCCCAAGAGGTGCACGCCTGAGAAGCCCTTTTGCTACGTCTCCTGCGTCTAAGTGCGAGGCCTTGGAGAGGATGGCTTGGCCATGTCTGGGATCAAAGGGATCTTGGCACTGGCTGGGAATGGCTGCGGTGTTTAGCCCCTTCCAGTGCGAAGCTGAAACTCAAGTTCTCACGCGGCAAGGCTTAAAGAAGGCTACAACTCCGCAGCACAGCAGCTCCAGCCTGGCCAGGCCATGCCCCAAGTGCCCGAGGCCGCTTCCAAGTTCCAGAACTCGCCTGGGCGGTTCATGGACCTTCTGAGCTCTGACTTCAGCTTGCAGATGCTTGCAGCCTCGCGATGCCTCGCTCTTGCATAAACTCTCGTGCTTTGGGAGAGCGGCTTGCCACGCAGTTGCCTCGCCCTCTCAGGCGCCTGAGCATTTGCGACAGAGCGCAGATGAGCGCAGTGCGCACGCTGGAACATAGCCTGCCTGGAGGTAGTGCAACAGCACAAGTGAGGCATGCCAGATAAAATTTCCATCCGGCAGCTCCTGCCACCAGTCCAGCGTCTGCAAGCGTCTGCGACTTGCAGCTCGTGCTGTATCGGGCAAGCAAAATGGCAAACGGCTCGGAAGTCAAACCGGCTCCCGGTGAAAAGACCTGAACTGACATCTGTTTGCTTGAACGTTTTGCTGGCGCTCATCAGTTCGTCGAGCAAGCCACTGCTGATGTCCTTGCTGCTGCGTTCTGCTTGCATGTCTCGCAAGACGGCACGACGCCATTTGAGGTTGTCAGACTGCCGGCAGCGAAAGCCGGTTTTCGGAGTGCCTGCCGAGGCTTTGGTACCGTGCCTGGTGCGAACGTATGTTTTGTGGTCAGCATCGCGCAACGCAGCGGCAGTGTGCCGGCCGGCATCCCGGTTGAAGGCGCAGATCTCTGGAGAGTTGGGCCATCTAGGCGTCAAGTGGGTGAAACTGTGTGTTCAATCTGGTAATTAATATGACTGGCATTTGATTGCACTGCACTTCTGGGTGTGAGCGCCCGGAACGACACCAGGAACGGAAGCAGCCGGTTGCGAAAGAGGTCCATTTCTGCTTCTACTGGCATTGAGCAAACTTGTGGAAATCCTTGTCGACAGTCCTCGAAGTCGCACTTGAAGCGTGGCGCAGGCTGCTCAACCTTGCGACTGCAATGACTCGCGTGGATATACTTCTCTATGGCCCCGAGCATAGAAACGGAGTAAGCACAGCAAGTCACGTATGGAGACCCCCTGACACCTATCTGCGCCTCCTCGTCCATAGCTCGGCCGATTCGGTGTCACATGCAAGCCCTCGTGCATGTTGTTTCTGGTCTGGTAGTTAGTGACAGCCCTTCCAGAGCGGCATCTGACCTACCTCCCCTTCATCGCATGGAGTTGCTGTCGCTGACACGACCAATTAGACAGATCGCTATGCCTGTGGCCGGGAGCTGTCTTCAAAGCAGTTAAACTCCAATACCGCAGGACCTTCGTCATGCTTTGACGTGAAAGCTCCAAGACACGTTTCACGAAGAAAGGCACGCATGCTGCACTCTCAGCTCTTACTGGTTTCCGCTGATTTCCTCCTGCGCGAGCAAACGTGGAACCGCAGAGACAACAGGCCCTTTGTGGAAGAGGCTTAGACTTCGTTCAGCTTCGAGATTCTAGACACGATTTTCTAGTTTGGGTCTGAGGGCAAGTATGCTTTCATGCACCGAGGGAAGAGACGTCTCAGCGTCCACTCAGCCTGGCGTTCACCAGATTGGGAGCTGTCAGCACGACTCATGCCGTGCTTCTCAGACTAACGCTGCGCCTGCTGGGCCAGCAGGACGACGTGCGCGTCGCTTTGGGCGCTTCTTTGGCTGGATCTGCCTCACGTTCTTGTACAGTCTTATCTTCGGGAAGCGCAGGCCACATTGGCTGGAAGGACAGAGGTGCAAAACATAAGGTACGAGTGCCCCGACCTCAAGTTGCGGGGGCTGCAGGGGTGGTTTTGTTTGTTGGAGATTGGCAGAGTCTGCAGAGCCTGTACGAATCTTCAATGGGTGCTCATTGCAGCGAGAGTTTAAACTGAACCACTGTGGCATGAAGTTCTGCATGACTTGATCAGCGAAGTCAGAAAGCTGCAACGGCCTCCTGCGCCACTCGTTCCAATCCTGCTGGATTTATTGGGACAGCTGCATGTACACAATTCTTTCGTTTTTCTGTAGCATGACTGTCATTACTGAGAGAAAGAAGAGAAGGAGAGTAAGGATAGTGAGGAGGAGGAGGAGGAAGGTGCTGTTGATCCCTGTAACCCTGTAATCTCAGTACTACCGCGACTGTTACGGCCATATTGTGCCTCATGATCTTGACGAGCAAGGATGCTGCTGATGATGATTACGATGGCGGGTGATAAAGCTTGCTGATGCTTGTGACTCACTTGTGTGCGGGCGGCCTCCTTGGAGCTACACCGTGAATGCAGTATCTGAGCGCCTTGATCGGAGTTGGCTCCCTCAACGACGACCGCTGGGTGTACCATGGTGACCCGGACCCAAATCTCTGAGCACTTCTTGCTTTGCAAGTCATCCGCAAAGGTGCCCCTAGCTTATGCGGATGTTGTCCTGATGTTCAACTGTATCTGCGTATGACTGTACCGTAGGCTGGGGCCCATGATCCCGTCAGAAAGATGTCTGTTGACGCAGTTCATGTCGCTGCGTTGATATGTTTCTTTTATGTTAACATTGCCATACCCGCATCAATATTTCCAACCGCTCGGGTTCTCGACGGCTATGTTTCGCAATTGTTCCGAAGCTGTCCTCCTGCTTTGTGCCACCCTCGGCCGCCAACTTGGCTTCCCGCTCCTGGTTGCCACCGGCAAGTCAACAGCGCATCAGCTGCACGGTGCCGAATACCAACAATCACGCCGACTACTCCCTTGTGCAAGCAGGCGATCTGGTCGGCAGGACTGTAGGCACAAGTCTCACAAGTCTGCTCGTCCTTGGCTTTCGCTTCAGCTTCCATCTCTTTGGGGCTCTTTGCACCAACGTTCCTCAGACACCCACGCCCTCAAGCATTCACGGCCTGTGCGCACGTCCCAGAGCTCCTAAGGTCTTCAAATGTTCTGAGAGGTGTACCGGAAGACTCCTTCAGTCCGTGCTCCCAAGTCAATGGCCCACGCCTGCAAGCAAAAGCAATCTGTCGCTCCATGGGCAATCCACAACACCTTGGACATCCAAAGACTCGAAGGCACTGTGAAAGCAAAGATTGATCTGCAGTGATGCAGTTGCCTCCAAGCCGAAGCGTTCCACGTCCAGCTCAGGCTTGATGCCTGCCAGTGGCAGGCGCCAACGGCATTGACAGCCAACATCAGCCAACAGTGCTGGAACCTACCAGTGCCATTCACTAGTGGGTGGCTGCACTACATGGACTGATGTTTGCTGCTGCTGGTCGAGTTTGCCTTCGAGGACCCGCCTTTAAAACTCGTGAATCCAGAGTGTAGTAGGGTTTGCACTCATTGCAACGATTGTGTTGTGCCTGATGCCCAAAGCAAAGCAGCGCATGTGCACAGCGATAGAAATTGTGAGCGTGGGAGCCTACGATGCGCTGGCCGAAGGGTGCTTGCCCAAGGCGTCTGGCCTCGTCGGATCGAACAGACACGCTTGGCTCTTGGCTGCAAGATTGCTTCGAGTGCACCATGACGGCAAGTCTGCAAGAGCCGTGCCTGCTTGAGCGCCTCTTGCTTGACCCCAGCAATGCTGCCCTGCCGTCGTGTTGCCGCAGGTACAAGACTTATGGTATGGACAAGGCTAGCCCGACAAAACGTAAAAACAATTGCGACTAGAAGGATCTGCAAGGCATGCTCATTGCTTGCTGCTCCAGCCTGGACACCATGAAGATATCCAGCTTTGACGCAAGCATATGTGCTGTAGGTGTTGTCCGTCAGGTAGATGTCCAAGGCCCCGTGAAGCCCGAGGGCCTTTCAAGACTTCGCAGCGGACTGCCCCATGTGGCCGTGCTATGCCTGCGGGATGTTGGACGAGAGCACCATACCAGGTACAGCTCCACGACCTGCCAGAGCCGCCGAGCTGCAAATACGACCTCAAGCAGCCTCCGCGAGAGCCCGGCTCAGATTTCCAAAGCATGCCGAAGCCTCTCACGAAGCACAGTGATCTAGCACATCAGACACGAGACGGGGATAGACGGGGAGCCTTGCTATCTGCGAAGCGGACCGGGTTGTTGAGAGAGTAGGCAACACCACCGCCAACTAGAGAACCTTGGCCCAGCAATCTAGAATCCAAAGATGTTCAGGTAGGTGCAACGATGTCCGCATCTAGGCGGGCTAGGATCATGTGCAAGGGCGATTCCTCATGCGCTTCGCGCACTGTAGGGAACCGGCCATGCAAGGCACAGATGCCTGGAAGGGCCATCCTCAAAGTTGCAGGGAGGGTGTGCCGAAGACCCGTCATTATTACTGAGTCGCAGACTCTCGGCATCTGATGAAGGGCAAATAACCCGCATACCTCAGTTGAATGTGCTTCTAGCAAGTCCCTGCGGTGTGTGAACTAGCTTGCATGAATGCTCGGGAACGCCGCTGGTTAGCATTGATGTCGCAGTATACAGTACAATTGACTATCTGTTTTGTCTGGTGTGCCATCGTGCCATCTCCTGGCATGCATATTTCGTGGGAAGCCACAGCAACCGCAACGAGAGCGATCATCCAGAATGAGAGCAACTGAAGTATAGTGACTGTCTGAGAGATATGCTTTTGCCAAAACCCAACGTCGTTTGTTCTACACATCATTGGGCCCTCGCCTTGTACACCTGTTGACACAGAAGCCCCCGCAGTACAAGCGAACGGCGAGCAGGGCCTGCGCTTGCTATGGCCTCTTGTCACGTTGTGCTCCTCCTGTCAAAGCACCTTGCTGCAGCCGCAGCGTGCAAAAACAACCTGAGGATAGGAACCTGTTCATCAAGCAGCAAATTTCGGAAACAGTGCGGTCGGAGTGAAACCCCTTAGATTGAGATGCCATCTCCCGGCAGAGATACAGTATCGTCTTCACGAAGGTGCTGCCCAAGGTATTTTGTGTGACTGGGGCTGACGGCACCGACACCTTTCCTGCCTGATGGGGGAATACATCACAAGAACTCACTGAGCGTTCTAGGAGAGCAGGAAGGAGGGCCGGGTGATGCTGGAGAAACGTGCCAGGGAAAGACGCTCTGCTGTCTGAAGCTTTCGCCGGCAAGCAACCCCATCGCTTCCAGCAGTGCTGTCATGACTTCTCATCCTGCTGGCTCCCTCTTTCGGCCTCCTCCTCCTTAAGACACTCTTTCGGCCAGGCGGCTGATTGACTGTCAAGGGAATGTGCCCCGGGTAGAGCTTCGGATTGGGATTCCCTCCTGGACCAGGATGCTGCGACGCTCGACCCCACGACTCCGGCCAGATCCTTTCCGGATTCATAGCACTGCGGCCTGGACAGAAGTGCGGACCAGAGCCCTGGATGACGTAGGCGAGAGGCCGACCATTCAGAGCCCTGCAGCGCCAGTCGTCACAAAATCATCGTGAGTGCTTGCAGGTGCTTGCCGAGGGTGCCGCTTTGGACTCTTCATCAACTGATTGACCTGGAGATCTGCACGAAGGAGCATCTGACAGCAAGCTGCGCACATGCCGCTGCGAAGCACCATGTTCAGTGTCACACGGCATCCATGCCAAAGACGATGTCTTGAGAGGTGTCCGGGTCCATCCTGGAAAAGAGGATCACTGTGGTAAGTATTCAAGCAATGCTTGAAAGGACAGGGGTCGAGCTCTGTCAGAGCGGGGGTGCCAGATTCCTATACTCATCTGGCCAAGGCCGACTTGGAGTTCACCAGCAGATGGTCTAAGATGCTCTAAGTTTCGCCGTCGGGCAACAGGCAGGCGTGACATGTTGAAGGTGGCCACAGCATTGAGCTCCTGCCCGAAATTGAAAGGAATTCTGGACATGTCTGCTGCTCGAGGCATCGCTCCAGCAGTAGGATGGGAGGCGCGGTCTTCGTGACCAGCACCCGGTGGCGAGAGTCCTCTGGACAATCAGGACCTCAGTCTCTGAGCCATGAGGAGAAGGAGAAGGGGAACCCCTTTGTCTGATCGCAGGACTCAAACTCGCGAGATGGTCTCGGATGGGATGCTTGTTCTGGCCACCGGGGCCGCGACCATACATAACGGTGTTGAGGGGCTTCGTGGCGACGCCCATCATTAGGGCTTGCCCAGGCCCCATCGTGCTCACCTTATTGTACCTGAGAGACCACCATACTAGCGCCAACCATCAACCAGCTGTCACCAAGCAATTAAACTGCAAAGCCTGCTCGGGAGAAGAATTTGGCCCAGGAGTGCCTCAGGTAGCACAAGGCACATGTCGGTCGCTGGCATACTCCCAGGGTGACTGAGGGCTCGTCCCTCTGACGATCCTTCCCCTCGGTGTCTTGCCATGTCCTTAGTCTCGGCATTTCTGCACATGAACTGCGCCTTCCGCCGGTACGTTCTGAGAACCGGTCTCCAGCTGCTCAGCCATCGGAGCCTGCGACTTCGAGTGAAACCGAGTATCCGGAGTAAGCTCAGAACCCCAGAATTTACAGCGTCCAGGACTTGAATCTTCTTCAGGCCAGGCACCATGCTCCTACTGGCTAAGCCAGTGGGACCCTCGCGTCCCCTTCCATGTGAGAAACACTTGGCATCGGCAAGCATGCTGGTGCAACTCGCCACAACCTTCAACTAGCACTATGTGATGCGAACAGCAGCTTCATATAGTCTCAGAGAGGCATTGCACATAGTCGTGCGGATAGCTTTTGAGATTTCGTCGACAAGCCGCAAAAGGTGCCATTTAGCACCGATGAGTGAAACGCTCAGCGGCCATAAACGCATGCTGGGCCGGTCAGCTGGATGATGTGGCCGCAAAGCGGTCAATCCGCTTTTGGTGCCGGTTGTACGATGACTGCAGCACCTATGCGAGGCGTTGAGGGCATCGTTTCAAAACCCCGGTGGCCATAGAGACTAGTTCAGCTAGTTTCCTGATTCAGTGCCACTGCTGGCTGACTCGGCATCATCGCATCATGCCCCAGTGACAGATTAGTGAAATAAAGCACGAGCAACGTGATTGAACATCTACCTACTTGTTGCATGTTCAGGCTTGAACCGGTGTCCATTGGTCCCAGAGATAGTGTCGGTGAAGAGGGCCTGACCGACTTGGATGTAGCATGATTTGGGCTGCTACGGGTCGTACCTTGGCAGCTCCAGCTCAACTTGTGCTGGAGGAAGTCGTCCACCTGCAAAACCCGCGAGGAACCAGAACAAGGGCAAGAGGAACACCGAAGACCAAAAGTCCCGCCTGCCATTGCCCTTTCCGCGGCTCTACTTCTGGCATGCCTTCCTGCGACCTTCGTAAAAAAAAATCCCTTCAGCAAGGCTCGCTTCGGCGAAGCAGACCGAGGTTGCGACAGCCAGGGCGGCGATTGCACAGTGGGCAAGGGCTCCCTATCAAGGGAAGCCTCAGAGACAGAAAGAGCAGCTCAATTGCAGCCCTGGCACAGCTAGGACACCATGACCAAGTGCATAGCACGAGTCTTCTGTGAGGCCAGCGATGGCACCTGCGTTGACACAACAAAGCAACTCACGGGTCTGCTACAGCTAACTGCCGATTGGATGTTTTGCCCCGGTGCCAGCCTGCGAGAATTGTTCGACCATATCCCGGTCTCCCGCCACTGCTTGCTTAGCCTTGCAAGAACCAAAACGATAAACAATGGGTGGATGCCGATGAAAACGGCACTCATCCTATCCGGCCAGTTCCGACTGCGTTCATCTCAAGCCAAGCATAGCTGCAGCTACCAGGTGAGTGCTGTGAACCAGGCACGGACCTGCTCTTGAAGTCCTCCTCTTGGAAAAGGTTGCTACTGAGTCACTGAGGGCCGGGCACGTGCCAAGGTCCGCAGTGACGGCCCCTGGGACAAAGCCGCTTTGCAGTCAAGAAGTTGCTTTAGTCCCTCATGGCCAACCTGAGCTGGCTGGTGGTTGAAGAGGAGCTTTGGCGGATCGAAAGCCTGCAAAGCACCAGATTCGAACGGGATCTTGGCCTGGGACCCAGCCCCAGCCTCCAAACCCTTCACCAAGTAGGTGCCACCTGGCTGCACCTTCATCAACCAGCGGGACGAGGGCTTCGCAAGCAAACTTCGAGGTTTTAATCGGCCGGCAGCACTTCATCCAGTGACATCACCGGATTCAGCATGACGTCGTACAGCGCTCGCGCTGGAGCAACAACCTCGAGCAGTTACGTCGTTACGTGCTGTCGTTGAGCGATAACGTTGAAGCATCAGGAGGCCCTGACAGGCTTCGTGGCCTTGCAGCAAGAAGCAAGGGAATCCCACCAGACAGTGTTCCACAGCATTGACAAGCCCAATGAACTTGCCACGAATGGTGGCCATGATGGCACAGATTGGCACAGTCTTCATTGCTGTGCCTCGCCGGCCAGCTGTAGAAGCTCCTTCCGTGTAGCACCCGGGCCCCAAAAAGCAGCTCTCGGCCCCTCCCCGCGCCCTCTTTCGCTCCTTAAGGCCGCCTGCAGGGGGCCAGCGCTTCACGAAAAGGGTCTGGCCGGGGGGGGGGGGTGGCACCGCATGGTCTTAGCTCCAAGTCCGACATTTGCCGCCTCTCCCGTGTGCAAACGGTCAGCATTCCGGAAGAGGAGGAGTGCCATGGTTGACGGCATCTGACAGGCGAAGTGCTTTTTCGCAGAGTCCAAGATGAGAATGGGCTCAACATGCACAGAATTTCTGGCTGAGACAGAAATAGACAAAGCTTGGTGCGGTTTCACTGAAATCCTGCAGTGCCCTCTTCAAACTTGCTTGAGATGATTGTTATGACGCTTGCCTTGCCTGCGGCATCCGGCCTTCCAGGGTAAGGCAACTCGATGTTTCCAAAACGGAAGCCCTGAATGCGTAGGAGCACCACTGGGGCCAGAGTCCTTTCTCTTCATCAGTTCGCCTGAGCACAATGCAGCTCTCTCTGCTAGCCACTAGCTAGCCGCTAGCCACAAGAAGAGCAAGGGCAGGCTTGGACAGTTTGGGCGCTGCTGGCGACAGACCTTTTTGAGCAGCCTAGGAGCGGATGCGACGCCATCTCGAATGGCTCGACAACTCTTGCGGGCACACCGCATGAATGTGGAATAGCAGTCAAGCTTTGGGCACACAGCCCCGACCAAGCAATCCCTTCCTATAGTTACGACAGGGAGCTCGAAAATACTCCGAGTCTGTGATCAAAGCTCTGATCTGCCTTAAACCAAGACTTCACTTGTCAGGTGTTTTGCAAACATGGTATTCCACATCTCATTTTGAAGACCTGCGGCCTCCTTAAAGCTACAGCTGCTCCCTTCAACAGCCATCAGCCGCTGCTTCGATGAAACAGCCGTCGTGTTCCTGCCGAAGCTAGTGTCAAAATACACACATGCACTTTATGATATGCTCCCGTGACGCCTACATTGTCCAGGCCTTGTTTGCGAACCCAGCTCACTGCCTCCGAAAACGAGAGGTGCGGTGGTGAAGGCGTCGAGAACATGATCGCCGCAACTTTCTTAGCTGCCGGTGCAGTATATACGTTAAGGAACATCAGCGCGAACAAAATCAGTTGGTGCAACATCGAAGCCGAGAAAGGTACAGCCAAGACATGGCAAGACACAACATCGTCTTCCCGTACTGGATCGAAAGATATATTCCCTTGGAGGAAGTATACCTGTGCGGTGACGCGATTTGCGGACTCCTCGATTTTCCAATAGCGCAGGTGATGTGCGGACGTAGATGCTGCTGGAATGTCCGCGGCAAATTTGTTTTCCATGCGGTCAATGACTGGATCGTCGAAAGGAGGTTTCTTCGTCTCTCTTGGCCGGATGTGCCAGAGAGTGGAATCGCTTCTCCAGAACTCGCTCGAGCCGCTCCCACTGCTTCTTCCGGGCTGTGACGACCGCGGGTCTGTGTGACTTCGGATTTCCGCATACTCGCTGCGGTTGTGCTTCTTTAAGCAGCATGGGCAACTGCCAGAAGAGGACGTGCAGCTTCTACAAAGTTTGTGCCCGCATGCGAGAGCACAGGTTCGTCTCTCCTTTCCACAGCCGGGGCATGTGAGAATGGGAATCCTCAGTTGTCACGTTATCAATGTTGTCGTACTCTGATACAGCCGTCCAATTGTACCTCACAACTAAGGCCTGCGCGTCTGCTTGTTCGCGATTGTGCTGATGCAAGCAAACTGCTCGAGTGTGCGGTAGTCCCGCAAGCACTTTGCCACATTGGCAATGGCTGTATTCGGGATTGTGGGGTGGGTCGTCTTGACAACGGTCGCGTTGAAGGACGAGCGGGTCGCCGCGCGAATGAGCTGGCCTGAACAAGCTATCGATGGCTTGTGGCCTCGAACAAGATGTGTCAACACAATGGACCATGCGGCTTTGTCACGTGTCTCATTGAACTCGAAGCGCGCGATTCCGTCCTGGATTTCAGCTATGAGTCGTCGTCAAGATGCTTCAACCAATTCTGGAAACTCAAGGTTGCGGGGTGCTGGTGTCAACTGCATGGTGGAAGCAATCTCGGCTGAGACTTGCTGCCAAGATCAAACATCGACCAAGCCCTGCGCAAGACAAGGTCCTTGTTGCTTCCGGCAACTACATGCTCGATCCACTCCGGATGAGGCATGAGTTTCTTCACTTGATCCATCGACGCCCATCCATCTTCTGTTTTCCCTATGCGCGAATCTGGATACCGGAGAAGCCTTGCCAGTCTCCTCGTTTGCAAGAAGCTCTAAGAGCAACGACATGGCACAATGTGTCATAAAGTCGTGCTACGCGAAAAATGCGAAAATGCCACCGCAGATGGCGAAAGTTTTCTCCCCCCCGCCTGGACAGTCTGTCCAAGTCTGGCGGCTCTGGAAAGGTTAGTGGAACCACTGCGTCCGAGTGAAGCCAACCATCGCAGTCATTGTGGCTGCCATACAGCCAGCCCCTCTCGTCTTCGTTATCACGTCCCACATAGCTCACCTGACTTTGTGCGGCCGGGTGCAAAAATTCGGTGTGGCACTGGGTGATCTTGCAGGCCAGGTGCCGTTGCAAGCTCGTCGACCTGTCACCGGGTCGTCTGTGCACGAAGCACACCAAAGTTTATTGCAGCTCAGTCGTTGTCAAGCCTCCAAGCAGAGATAACCACAGCAACTTTTGTCGCCAAGGACCTAGGTCCCCACAACGCGTAGACATGTCAGGACATGCATGCAAGTGAAGCCGTTGACAACTCAAGGTCCAAGCCCAATTTGGTCTGCAGTGTGCTGGGAGCCAGTCCTTGGCGTTCTACGGAGCTTTCCGCACAGTGCTAGTACCATCTTTCACTGGACAGCACCCGGTGTGATGCTGAGGCCACGACATGCGTCCGGAGGATTGCCTGCAGCATGGAATGCAGCTCACATTCTTTGTTGCAGGTGATGTGCGATCCATCATGCTCTCACCGGCCTTTACCACGTGCCCTTTTTGGACTGAGGCCATTGCAGAGGGAACAAATCGGCGGCTGCTGGACACTGTTGAGTAAATGTTGCATGACAAGGAACATGCAGGTAGTTGTTCATGTGCCCCATTGCCTGACCTCGCAAAACTAGTGCTTTAGCTGACCAAATGGGAGGGTATCCTGCCATACAGCATCCCCTCAACTCTAACATTGTAACACAATTCTCACATTATTATCTAGACCACAACCCACCTGAAGATTGCATTGAGCCATAAACAGAAATAGCAAGGATTGCATTCGTGAGCCAAGTTTCGAAAGCAAGAGCCATCCACGCAAGCGACACAAAGGTGGGTGTTTGAGACAGCATGAGCTACAGCAAGGTCTGCGAGGAGCAGCAGCAGTAGAAGCAGCGACAGCGGCAGCAGCAGCAGCAGCAGTAGCAGCAGCAGCAGGAGGAGCGGCAGCAGCATCAGTAGCAGTAGCAGTAGCAGTAGCAGCAGCAGCAGCAGCAGCAGCAGCAGTAGTAGTAGCCGTTTTTTGCTATTAATACTAGTAGCATCATTCCGCACGCAGTGGGGAGTCCTCTCCACCTAGCGAGAAGCACAGGCTTTTGCCGGCGTTCTCAAAGAACGCAGTAATACTACTAGCAATAGTGCATAGTAGCACTAGCAGTAGCAGTAGCAGCAGTAGTAGTAGTAGTAGTAGTAATAGCAGCAGTAGCAGTAGCAGTAGCAGTAGCAGTAGCAGTAGCAGTAGTAGTAGTGTAGTAGTAGTAGTCGTCGTCGTGGTCGTCGTCGTAGCTGGGACAAGGAACAATCATGGGATGGCTGCCGCCAAAGCGATCAGGACTGGGGCCGTTACCACGGC
>CAJNJA010011928.1:0-13395 GCA_905231915.1 Symbiodinium necroappetens | reverse complement strand
TTGTCGAGCCCTCAGCGAAGACTTTTGGGTTTAGGGTGGTTTAGGGTTTAGGGATTTCGCGTTTTGGTGGGAGGCTTCTATCGCTTCCAGGAAGTTTCATTGTAGGGTGCACAGGATTCGAGGGTTTGCGATTTGGATTGGAAGTGTGCGCTTTCGCCAGATAGAGGCATCATTGTCTCAAATGGCGGGTATGTACTTGCAGTCTCCATTGTTCTTCCTTTTTGGGGTTACTTGTTTAAGACCATACAAAGTGGGCTAAGCCCAAAAAAGTACTACAACGGAGACGATAGGTAACCAGGTAGGGTGTAATGCAGGGTGTAGAGGTCTAGAGGTCTAGAGTCAATCGTGTAGGATTTCGTTGTGTTGGTGCTTTCAGGGTCTTGTTTCGTGTTTCTTGTGTTGTGTCTACGGTTGCAGGCTTTACGTTTAGTTGAGGGCTTATGGCGTAGGTGACCAGGGTTCTTATTCAGCTTGAGAATCTGCGAGGGTTCTACGAGGGCTTTGAGCTTCAGGCTTTTGTCGGCTTTCTTGTCGTGGGGTCAGTGTGTTCAGAAGTGGTGTGATCGTTACCCTCAGCCAAACCCTAATCTTCTAGACCCTGTTGGTGCATGGAATCGCGCAGGAAGTCGTGCTGCATCGGGCCCCTCCAAAATTGAGACACAGCCGAAACGACCCACTAACCAATCAGCAAACAAGGCACGCTGCTACTAGCCTGTAGGATACTCAGGGGGCTTACGATAAAGCCTAAGATAAAAGCTTAAACCACCTACATTCTTCCTTATAGGGTTCCTTATTGTAAGTCTACTATAAATCTACTATAAAGGGCCCCAAGCCCCCTAAACTCTAAACCCTAAACCCTAAACCCTACGCTAATGACCAAGGCCGCTACATTAGATGGGAAGGAACCCGGGTCTCCGTTAGCTTCTGTCAGGTTTACCAGGCCGAGGATTGCCTGCAGGGCTGTAGTTTAAGGCTCCGTGTTTAGGATTTAGGGGGTGCCGGTTCTAGGTTATTGACGGTTTTAGGATATCGTGCTGAGCATCTAGGGGTCTCAGCATAGCACGGTGTTTGGTAGAATAAGCCTCAACTAGGCTAAGTCCAAGCTTTGGCCAATGATCCCCGGAACTAAAGGAAATGCTGAAATGTTGAACGCCGAGGTCAAGCACAGTCTTGTTTTCAACAGCAACAACAACCACAAAAATAAACATAACAATGGATATTTTGCCTACTTGAGAAGTGAATAACAGTAGTAGTGCCAGGTCGAATACAAATGTTAGTAGCGGCAGAACGAGTGGTCGTCTGCGCCGCCGTTGTCGCCGCAGCAAGCGAAAGACTGTACAACCACACTCATCGTCAACATCATTCAGCATCAAAAGAGCAAGCAGCAAGAGCTAGAGATAAGCCAGCAACAAACATCATCGTGCAACGCAGACGCGGTTGGCGGTCCTTAGACAGGTACCTATATGTCTGTCGCTCTTGCAGCGGAGCAGACACTGGCTAAGACCAGCAACTAAACCCTAAACACTAAACACAGAACTGGCAACCCTGGATCTTCCCTAAACGGCACCCTTAACCCTGAACCCTATCTAAGCTGGTTTAGGGTTTAGGGTCTCCCCCCCCCAAAAAAAAAGAAAAATGTGCGAGGCTTCCCAGGGCACAGTGAGGACGCCGACTTTGTCCATCCATCCACCTTCCCCCGCCGGGAGACTCAGATAATCTCAGACACCGCAAGTACACGGTTTAGGGTTTAGGGCTTAGGGTTTAGGGTTTAGGGTTAGGGATCAGTGTTGATGTTTAGCTTAAGGTTTAGGGCTTCCCCTCGTCACAACTATTAAATGGTTCCCCGATCGTGGTTTCAACTCCTGGCACAATGCGCTCCCTCACCCACATCAAGTCCCACGTGCAAGCTGTTCAGGGCTGGTTTGTTCAGAGTATCTGGTTTGGGGTGGTTTACGGCATGTGGGCGTTTGAAATAGCTTTGTGGAGGTTCAAACTACACCAGCGACACAAATATGTCAACGCTCATCATAGTGCGCTATACAATCGAGGATGGTGCTCCTCAGACAGGTACCCATACATCTGCTGCTCTCGCAGCAAACAAGCCCTGGGCCCCTCCATGCTCGAGGCGTTCCCAGGCACTGTGAGGACGCCGACCTGGTCCGTTCGCCGTCTGAACCGGCAGCCTAAACCCACCCTAAGCCCTAAACCAACCCCCCATGCCCCGGAAGCCCCAAAAGCCTAGAAGGTCCTAACCTCGCTTTGCTTGACCCATATCAAACCCAAGCGGCTTTTGCGGAACCCATAGTCGGCAACCATTGAAAAGTGTCTTTGAAGAAGACTTGCAAGAAGACATCAAATTATGGGTCGGAGTAATCATGCACTCTTTAATTACACATAATTACTCTGTATTTCTCTCTAGAGTCATATAGAGGACTTCAAAACCCTATTCCATTTATCGCGGGCCCCTGTAACATCCCGTGAAACATCATAAGAAGCATCAAAAGCCTTGAGCCCTGAATCGTTGAACAATGCTAAACCCTAAACCCCAAAAGCTCAAAAAGCTTAACCCATACCCATAGGCTCCGTAGTAGTTCCTTTTGGGATTACCTCGTAGTAGGGTTCTAAATATGAACCATAAAAAGGAACTACTTAACTTAGGAGCCTAGGGGTAAACCCCACACCCTGGAAGACAACCCGAGATCTCCAAGGCCTCTCTTGGCGTTGGGGTGCGTTCAAAGACGCCGGGACCACAGAATCCAAGGGTCCAGGTACGTAATGTAGCTGAGGGGTTCCTTTAATGGGCATCCATATAGGTTCCCCTAAAATCCTACCCAAACCCTAAACCCCAAACCTTATAAACCCTGTAAACCTATAAACCCTATAAACCCTAAACCAGTTCATTGAAGGGAACATAAAGGATTGCGCTCAGGAGATACCGGGGGCTTCGAAGGGTTCCATGAGGCTTTGGAGCGATTGCAAGACTTGTCGGTTTTCCTAGGGTTTAGGGTCTATAGGGTTTAGGGGTTTAGGGGTTTAGGGTTTAGAGTTTAGGGGTTTAGGGTTTAGGGTTGAAGCCTTAAACCCTAAACTCTAAACCCTAAACCCCTTTAAGGTTTATCAGGATGTAGGGTCTAGGGGTTTAAGGTTTAGGGTTTTTGAGGGAACCTCCGGCTCCTCTCGTTGCATGGTTCTGTCGTTTTTGGGGGGCCTTAAAAAAATCGAAATGGGCTTTCGGGGCATTTTCAACTACCCCATAGGGCTCCAGGTACCTGAACTGTAGGTTACTAGTGGGTTTAGAGTTTAGGGGTTTAGGGTTTTGGGGTTTAGGGGTTTAGGGGTTTAGGGTTTAGGACCCAGTAGCCCTTTATTTAGATAGTTGGAGTTCTCCGGCAATACTTGTGATGAGGAACCCCCCCTAAACGACACCACTGAGCTGAGCTCAGAGCAGGACGTCGATCACCTTTAAAGCTTCCGGAGTAAGCATAGCATCGTACGGCACAGCATAGTATAGTATATTGTACAGTATCGTATCGTGTCGTATAGTACAGTATAGCATAGTATAGGATAGTATAGGATAGTATAGGATAGTATATAGGATAGTATAGTATAGTATAATATAGTATCGTATAGTATCGTATCGTATAATATAGTATAGTATAGTATAGTATAGTATAGTATAGTATAGTATAGTATAGTACAGTGTAGTGAAGTGTAGTGTACTATATAAGTATGTAGTATATATATATATATATATGCTGCAGAACCCTATACTACGTATTCAGCCCATACATTCCTCTAAGCGTGGAACAAGCCCATAAGGATCTGAACCTGGCCTTGGACGGGCTGGCAGAAGCAAAGACCACGGTTTAGGGTTTAGGGTTTAGGGTTCCTAAGGGTCCATGTACTCAAATAGCATATACTCTGGCCCCCAAGTACCTATATAGGGACTACTTTAAGGCCAAAGTACATACTATTTGGGCACATGGACCCTTAGGGAGAAGGCTTCCCTCACCCTGGACCATCGCTACGAGAGCCAGGCGGTGAGCATGGCTGAAGCCAACGTGAGAACCGCGGAGGAAAACCTGAGCTTGGCTGAAAACCAGTACGACACAGCCGACCCGCGAGCAGCACCTCGGCTGCCTCACCGCCGGGACGGTAGACATGCCCATAGGCTCCTAAGTAGTTCCTTTTTGGGGTTACCTTATAGGATTCTAAATATGAACCATAAAAAGGAACTACTTAAAGGAGCCTATGGGCGCAGGAGTATCCGGAGGAGCAGCGTGGCCAGCTGCTGGGTCCAACAGGAGCGCCGTGCGATGACCCTAAACCCTAAACCCGAAACCCTAAACCACTAAATCCCTAAACCCCTAAACCTGCGTTCTGGGAATCCAGTGGAGCGTCACGCCAAGCCCGAGGGAAACTTGAGGAGCGCCGATATGGAATGTGCCACCCGTCTGACTTGAGTCTCGGGTTGCTGAGGGCATAAGTGAGAGGGTGGCTTCGCGGGCCCCCCTTAACCCTAAACCCTAAACCCCTAAACCCCTATAAACCCTAAACCCTATACCGCAAACCCTACGCCCTACCCATAGGCTCCTAAGTATTTCCTTTTTTTATGGTTCATATTTAGAAGCCTATAAGGTAACCCCAAAAAGGAACTACTTAGGAGCCTATGGGCATGTCTATCCCCCTTAACCCTAAACCCGAAAACCTAAACCCCTAAACCCCTATAAACCCTAAACCGTAAACCCTAAACCGCAAACCCTACGCCCTAAACCCTAAACCCCTATAAACCCTAAACCCCTAAACCCCTAAAAACCCCTAAACCCTACGCCGTAAACCCTAAACCTTATCCTCAGGCTTCGGGCTTCCGGTCGTATCGATTTTCCCGACTCTGGGGAGTTTGCTCGGGAGCTTGTAGCCCGGTTTAGGGGACCCCAACGTCCCGAAACCCTCAATCCCACATATATATATATATGAATATATATATATATATATGAATATATCTATATATATATATATGTGCGTTAAAGAGTAGCGTAGGGTTTGCGGGTGTACTATAGCCATAGTGTTACTAATCTTACCCACTTTGGGGTGTAGATAGTTGTCCTGGAAGTTGAGGAATAGAGGAAGATGCAGCCAGAATGTCACGACTAGGGGCAGCCCAGAACAATTGGTGGAATTACTTGCTTAGAGCCCCCACTTAATTATACCGTCGATACCAGACTATGCCTTAGCCGTAGTTAGTCCGCTAGATTAACACCTAAGGTAAAGATCCCCGGCACGATTTCCCTCTAACCATGAAGCCCTGCACCCTTAAACCTAGCCTTGTACCGCCATAACCTACACCTTGCAAGGTGTGGAGTTTAGGGTTTAGGGTTTAGGGCTGACCGCAGAATGGTTATTTTATGTACTATATAGGGGTTTACATGACAGCGGGATATGGCAGATTAAGGAACCTGGAATTCGATGTGTTTCCCCATTCGGCCCAGGTTTGGTGTTCAAGAACCTCCTGGCCACGAGGCGGAAGTCTACCCTGAAGTCTGCGACCGAAGACATCTCGCACCCTAAAACCTAAACCCTATAGGGTTCCGGGTTTAGGATTTAGGGTTCAGGCTTCAGGGTTTGTTTGTTTGGGTTGTCCGGCTTGGTGACTCTGGAGTTGCAGGTCAGCATAGCAATATAGATCCAGCATTACACATAATAAGGAATATACCCTTATTCCCATAGTTCAGGGTCCTTAAGGTCATGCAGGATTTATATCATCAACAGTAGTGTAGACCCATTGGTTAGGCGAGAGACGGAATCAGCCATTGGACCTGTCGTCATATCCGGCCAGGAACAGTCCTCAAACGCGCGTAGCCAGGAGACTGAACAAGAGATCTAGTAATCTAGTATGCAAGGTTTCGTCATGGGGAATTTGAGGTTCTAAGCTAACGAAGATTAATTTTCATAGGCTCCTGATCCAGAAATAATATGGACGGGCCAGTACCGAAATCACAATTGATTCAGCCGAGTCCTTCAACCAGATATGCAATTTAAGACCAACGCCCGAGTGCCTAGAACCCTCGAGCCTCACAGGTAAACCTACATGGGACTCAGCACGGATCTTAAGATTTACCTTACACACCCAAGCACCGCTTTAGAAAGTTTGTCACATACAATCTCAGATAGTCTCAGTCTACACTCATTCGCGATACGGAATAGACCCATTGAAGTAATTCCCATGCAGGCCTCTTAAACCACGATGTGGTTTCCCTTGGAAGAGTACATCTCTGCAGAGTCCGGGTATCGCAAAATCTGGGGTTAAAGTCCCAAGTGGTATACTCGGAGTGGCTTCTTCTCCGATAGCACTGCAGCACTTGGACAGCTAAACCCGGACTCCTAAACCCCAAGGCACGTATAGAACACGTACAACCCTCAATGGGACGCTACTAGAACCCTCACAGAACATTTATTGAAGCCCGAAAGGGGGTCCGGTGAAGCAGGATGGCTTTGTCATCGCGCCAGCCAGCCGGGAGCAGGCACTGCCTTGCTTTTGAGGTGACCCAGTTTAGGGTTCAGGGACTACCCAATGACGGCGTCATTGAAAGGTGTCAAAGGGGGTTTATTCGAGTCTACAGTGAGTCCAAAGTCTAACAGCATCCACAGTGGACAACCATCAGGTACTTGGGCTAGGATATCGTAGTAGTTGCAGGTTAGTCTTTGCCATGTATGTTGTTGCTAGGTGCTGGAACCCTGTGGTTTACGCTTGTTTGCGTGGAACCTGATCAATCCTCTCCTGTCGTTTCGGGGCCTTGATACTGTCAACCTACTTGCAGTTGACCTACTACTGTTGATATAAATCCTGTATTACAGTAAGGACCCTAAACTATGGGAATTATGGTATATAATCCTTATTATGGGTACCCATAGGCTCCTTAGTAGTTCCTTTTTGGGATTACCTTATAGGATTCTAAATATGAGCCATAAAAAGGAACTACTTAGGAGCCTATGGGTAATGCAGGATTCATCAACCGTATTGGGTTGTTGGGGTCTTGGGCTTCAGGCTCTTGAGGCCTCAGAGTTTAAGCCCAAGGGATGACAGTAGTCTCCCCTTTTAAAGGAACCCTGTTCTGCTGATATAATTCTTTGGGAGGTGGGGATTCATGCTTCAAGGTTTGGGGTTTAGGGTTTAGGGTTTAGGGGTTTAGGGGTTTAGGGTTAAGGGTTTAGGGTCTGGTTTTTCTCTGCAGCCAAGCGTTGCAGACGCAGTGGTATCACGTTCTCGGTTGCTTTGTTCGGGCAGCACCGAAGCCCAAACCCCTAAGATCCAAGAACCTTCATTCAACCCCTGAGCCTTAAACCAACCTCGAGACAGCTCCCTCAATATCCCCGAAGGTCTCATGAGCCTTCCCACTCGTGCCCCCGGCCTAGCCACTTATAGTTGTAACCCTAAACCCCTAAACCCTGAACTCCTGCGGACCGAAGCTCTGCAGACCGAAAAGTTCCAAGTTGCTCCTACCCCGGCTAGGCAGCTGCGGCTTCCGCAAGGCCGTCGCCAACGAGGCACCAAGCTTGTGCAGGATCTTACTTCCTATGTAGTATTTGGGAGGCCCCCTTGATATAACCCTACTCACGACCCTCTGGAGGGTCTATATCCCCAAGGGTCCCCCTAAGCCAACTCCTACTAATTACTGAGTCGCTGTAATCCTAAAGCACCTGATATCGGGGGCTTGAATAATTTGAATAGGACGGCATATTTGTGTAGAATTTTCAGGGGGGGAACGATAGGATATTTTGACACATGATCGCGAGTCCCCAAAAACCCTGATTGTTATTAGGACGCCCAAGGTACCGTGGATGGTAGAGGGTAGTTGGGCAACCTGGGTACTACACCCTAAACCCGACGCCCTACACCAGCAAAAACACAAGCCCGATGCTTCCTAGACCCCTTAAGGACCCAATAATCAGGTCCCTGGAAGCATAGGGAAGGACAAGCAAGAAGGGCTGTAATTAACGGGCATTGGGACCCGGAGCGCAAATTAAATTTAGGGTTTATTTAGGGCTTTAGGGGTTTAGGGGTTTCGGGGTTTAGCTTTTAGGGTTTCCCCAAACCTAAAAGGGTTTAGGGTTTAAGGATTTCTGGTCAAAAACAACCTGAACTATCACAGCCACAAACAGCTGAACCAAATGTAAACCAAAGAGGACGGGAACTAGGAAACCCCAGAAGCAGCTCAGACATGTAAGGCCTGGCCAGACCACAGATCACCTACTTTTTTTGTGGGTTCCTTACCAATAGGCTCTAAGGAGTTCCTTTGTATGGTTCATATTTAGCATCCTACAAGGTAATCCCAAAAGGGAACTACCAAGGAGCCTCTGGGTATCATGAACTATGAGCCCAAGAAACGATAGTGTTGGTGGGTGTATGGATTCCGCCCAACCTGGCCAGAGTGTTGCGGATCATCAGGTCGCCATGTTCAGGCTTTGCACGCCCCGAAGTCCGGAGTGCTGTTGAGGCGCCGACTTTGGGGGGTTTGGGGTTTAGGCTTTGGGGTTTAGTTAGGGCTTGAGAGTGTGGTTTGTTTCAGGGTTGAGGGAGCAGGTTTAGGGTTTAATGAATTGTGGCTCAACGATTGAGGGATTGGGGTTCGGCGGTGTTTTTTGGATTATATGGCTTGGGACTTGGGATTTGAGATAGTCGGATGTTAGGTTTAGGGTTTGCAGTTTCTAGGGGCCAGAAAGAGGGATTTTCGGATTCCAGTGTATCGGATTTAGGAGTGGTACGGTTGATGATCAAAATCCTGCATTACCCATAATAAGGAATATACCATAATTCACATAGTTTAGGGTCTTTAAGGTAATGCAGGATTTATATCATCAACAGTAGTTAGTCAGGGTTGAGGGACATTGGCTCGGACATTGGGGACCCCACAAGCCACACAAAACCAAAAGATTGAAACCAACCTGCCTGTCGGACTGTTATCTTAAACGTTCTTGTTTTGGGTTGTGGTTAACCCTAGACCGCCTAGACCTTAAACCCGAAGCCCTAAACCCTAAACCCCAAATCCTCTAGTGGGGGCATTGAGTCGGGCTTTGGAATGTGCATGCCTGAGCAGGGTTTAGGGTTTAGGGTTGCTTGCAACAGTATATAGGAAGTTCTCTAAATTAGGGTCCCTTTTTGGATCGCCAGAATAGTACGGCGGACCCTAACTCAGAGACGCCATATGTCCTGAACTAGCCCAGCTACGGACAACAACTCGCGCCGTTTCAACAGTGCAGATTGTGGGGCTTTGACGTAGCCATGCAATCCTAGACCCCAGCACTAGCCTATCAACAAGCCCGGAAAACAATAGCAAGGTCCCGCGTGCGTAAATGTATATTCGTACTCATACACATACCCTGTATACATGGCTGTCTGTCTCACTGCCTGTCCGTCCGTGCGTATGTGTGTATGTCTGTCTGTATGCCTGTATGTATGATTGTCTGTATGTACGTGTGTTAGAGTATGCATGTATGCATGTATGCATGCAGGCATGCATTCATGTATGTATGTATGTATGTATGTATGTATGTACGTACATGTGTATGCATATGTGTAGGCACATATGTGTGGTTTGTTTATACGATTGCATGGATGTGCATATATGTGTGTATGGGTGGATTGATGAGTGCAGTCTTGCAGTATGTGTATGTATGTGTATATATATATATGCACATGCCATACAACGCGATTATGAAGTTATGTACACATCTGTTGATGCACCGGTGTCCTCGTCTGCATGTTTAGCCTGTGTGCATACAGTTGCCGATTCTGTCCTTCGTTTAAGCCAGAGGTCATTGCATTCTTCTGGTCCTCGTAGGAGTTCACATTGGATCGCCCCATACGGCTGATGATCAAAATCCTGCATTACCCATAATAAGGAATATACCATAATTCCCATAGTTTAGGGTCCTTAAGGTAACGCAGGATTTTGATCATCAACAGCAGTGCCATCGAAACCCAGTATTAGGTTACATGGTTACAAGGAGGCAAGCAACCACCAGCTTAAACCCTAAACACTAGATATCCCATGATGTCCCTACCCATAGCCTCCTAAGTAGTTCCTTTTTATGGTTCATATTTAGAATCCTATAAGGTAATCCCAAAAAGGAACTACTAAGGAGCCTATGGGTAATGTTACCTAAGAAGCGGCTTCCTGGCAGGATGCGGCTGCTGCAGCTGCTCCTCCCTCAGCCAAGGTATCACTTGAGTCCCCAATTTAGCTTTTACGGGTAAGGTGGTTTCAGGACTTTCAGTAGGGTTTTGATTTTGGGGCTGGGGCTTTCTGACGACGAGTGGGGCCCGAAACCTTAAGTTGAATCCGCGAGCCACTAAACTCAAAACCACAAGCCCTGCAGCAATGGTTTTCATAAACCCAGTCTTGACCTGCGGAAATCTCTGGAACCTGGATTTCAGGTGTCTATCCATCTATCTACCTATCTATCTATCTATCTGTCTATCTATCTATCTATCTATCTGTATATAGGTAGATTGTAACTTATCCTAAACCGTCGACTGTAAGCCCAAGAACTTGTATCCGTGAGGCCCAAGATGTTGAAGCCATATGCCGGAGCTTCCAAAATCCTTTAATTAAGGAGTATACCTTAAATCATACTAGGGGTCCTATTATTAAATGATAGTATAAGGCGAGTTCCTGAATTAAGAGGTTTTGGAAGGTCTGGGATGAACCGGAGAATTCGGCTATGTGTGCTGGTGGGGAGCTTGAGTCACTAGCTTCATGGGTTCCGAAATGCGCTTCTCAGGAAAGTTGGCACTGCGATTTCCAGGAGATTAGGGTGTATCCTGCTTAAACCCTAAGCCCTAAACCCTAAAGCCCCTAAACCCTAAACCCGGGCGACTTGCCAAAGCCGGGATCCTTCAAGAAGGTCACAAGACAGCTGTTTTCGGGTTTTGGGGTTTAGAGTTCAGGGCTTGGTTTAGGGTTTTAGGGTTTTAGGGTTTCAGGGTTTAGGGTTTAGGGTTCAGGGTAAAGTGATCAAAGGGTTACAATCATGTAACCATGTATATAAGGCTTACTACAGGGGTTACGTGCTATAAGGGCTATGAGGGCTTAGGGTTTCGTGCTCCGGGTTTTGGGGTTTCCGGGTTTACGCCTGCGGAGAACCCCCCGAAGGCGCACGCCGGCTTCGTCTGGGCCAGCTCCATGAGGGGGGGCTTCCTTTAAAGGGATCTATAAGGGCTTAGGGGTTTAGGGTTTCGGAGGAACTTTAACAAAGAAGCTTGAACACCAAAATCGTACCTATACGAGGGTTCCTTAAGCTAAGCCAGCCAAGTATGTCATCATATAACATATAGAAAGTACAATAATTAGTTGTATATTGAAATAATAATCTGACAGTAATATACCCCAGCACCTATGTTCTGGCTATCCCCAAAGGCTCCATGTACCCAAATAGTATATACTTAGACCCTAAAGTACCTATATAGGAACCCCTTTAAGGCCCAAGTATATACTATATGGGTACATGGAGCCTTTGGGATCAAGGCCCCTCTATGATGCTGAGGCCCTGAGCTTCTCCACGCCGTGGGTTGCACCTTCTGGAGCACCAGGCGGCCGGGTTGGGCCGATTTCTCCCGGGGTTTAGGCTTGGGGATCTTGAAACAAGGGTTTCCTTTTCACGGTTTAGGGTTTGGAGGGTTTAGGGTTTCCTTTTCACGGTTTAGGGTTTAGGGTTTTCAGTGCGCCTTTTCCCATACGGGTTTACTTCAAGTGCCAGACCTCACAAAATAGTAGGTACAGACCCGCTGGCTTAAACTAAGTGGCACACAGCAGAAGGTAGTTGAGCAAGCGGAAGGGGGTACCCTATAGGCTCCTAAGTAGTTCCTTTTTAGGCTCTAAACATGAATCATAAAACGGAACTACCCATAGGCTCCTAAGTAGTTCCTTTTTGGGGTTACCTTATAGGATTCTAAATATGAACCATAAAAAAGGAACTACTTAGGAGCCTATGGGTACTTAGGAGCCTCTATGGGTAATGAGTTTAATGTAGCGACCCCGGAAGTTTTGCGGGTTTGGGCTCCACATTTGTCTGCGGCATGTGTGCAACGATGATGATGCCGCTTTCTGCCGGCTGCCGGATCCTAGTATATAGAAACAAAAGCGAAATCCAGAGAAGGAACTCCGATGGAGACTATTGGCAAAAAAACCCTTAAACTCGAAGCCCCATGTCTTGATCTATCATGAATTAGGGTCAGGGGTTTAATATTCAGGCTTAGGGCTTTGTTGGCTTGATGAAATCTGAGTTTTCAGGTTGAGCATTTGTGGGCATAGATCCTGAACCCCTAAACCCCTTAACCCTAAACCCCTCAACCCCTGAACCCCTAAACACTAAGCCCTAAACCGCTATAAACCCTAAGCCCCTGAGCCCCTAAGCCCTTCACCCCTAACCCCCCAAGCCCCTAACTCTTAAACCCCTGTCAGCCAGAGACACCCAAGCTCAGGGTCTGAAGGGTTTCAGGAGTAATCTTTAGTGACTTCAATGCAGGGGTATTGCTCCTTTCGTCTTCATCAAACTAGTCAGGCGCAAGCGATGAAGGAACTTGAATCGAAGCATAAGATATAAGCCCCTTAAGCCCTAAGCTCTAAACCCTAAACCCTAAACCCTAAACTCTAAACCCTAAACCCCTAAGCCTGTATAATTCCCAAGAGTATTCCTCAAGGTTCCTCCACTACCCATGAACCTCCAAGTAGCGGCCCTTAGTGTCCAGAGCGGCCCTTTTTGATTCAAGGCATGCGCCTGGACTACCCATAGGCTCCTTAGTAGTTCCTTTTTGGGATTACCTTCTAGGATTCTAAGTATGAACCATAAACAGGAACGACTTAGGAGCCTATGGGTACCCCTATAAAGCCACTACAAGTATAGTAAACAGCTCATGCGCCTTGATTGCACTTATCAAGCCATTACAATTATACACAACTTGAAAGCCAATAGCCACGCAATAGCCCGAAACCCTAAACGCTGCTGTTGATGATATAAATCCTGCATTACCCTAAAACCCAAAACTATGGGAATTGTGGCATATTCCTAAACCCCGAACCCCAAACCCTAAACCCCAAACCCTGAACCCCTAAACCCCGTAACCCTAAACCCCAAACCCCTAAACCCCCAAACCCTAAACCCCAAACCCCATAAACCCTAAACCCTGAACCCCTTTAGATCCCTTTAAAGGAACCCTACTAGATCCCTTTAAAAGGAACCCTTATAAACCCTTTCCACCCCATAAACCCTTTTGGCGGCGCAGGGCTGGCAGGCTCGCCTTTGGCCGCTGCAGCGAAGCACCGCCCGCTGCAACCGCAACAGGCGGCGCTGGCTCCGGATTTAGGGTTTAGGGTTTATAGGGTTTAGGGGTCTATA
>CAJNJA010011927.1:0-13396 GCA_905231915.1 Symbiodinium necroappetens | reverse complement strand
GTTTAGGGGTTTGGGGGTTCAGGTTTCCTCCTTTTTATGGGTTTAAAGAGCTGGGATGGGTTGGATTTGAAAGTTAGTGGGTTGAGGGTGTGGGAGCGTGCTGTCGGGACTTAGGGTTTAGGGATGTTTAGGGCTTAGGGATTAGGGATTCGGGTTTAGAGTTTAGGGAATTGGGTTTACCGGTTCAGGGTTTCGGGTTTCGGGGGTTAGGGCTGTAGGGTCTAGGGTTTGGGGTTTAGGGGTCTAATGGATTCCCGTCTCAAACCTTCTCTGATGACCCTTTTTCCCAGACCACGCCTATACGGGAAATGTACACGGGACCAGGCGGGACGACATGATGGGGAGGGGGGTAGCAACGACCCTCGATGGGTCCTGACCCAGGACCTGGGAGACCGAAACTTTGTGTTTATGGAATTTCCGATTTTCTTATCAGCGCTTGGGCGCAGACAGAGCCGCAAAGCCTAAACCCTAAACCCTGAACCCTAAACCCTGAACCCCTAAAGCCTAAACCCCTAAACAGTGCTTATGTAAAGCCTAGCACCGAGCCTCCGAGCGCCAGATCTGCTCGGGAAGGAGCTGCTCGTCAGGAGATCGCCCCTTATTCAGGAGGACCTGAGGTCTTAAGCTTCCGAGTTTAGGGTTTAGGGTTTAGGGGCTGAGGAGGACCTGAGGTCGTCAGGCTTCATGTTTAGGGTGTTAGAAGGTTTCGGGGCGGTGTTAGAAGGTTTCGGGGCTCAGGAGGACCTGAGGTCGCACGGTTTCGGGTTTGCAGGGTGTTAGAGGGTTTCGGGGTGTAGGAGGTCCTGAGGTCGTTTCCACGAGTTTGAGGGTTTGGAGGTGTAGAGGTTGGGGAGGACCTGAAGTCGTTTCCACGTTTTGGTTCCGAGGGGTTCTGGACTTTTGGGGGATTTGGCTTTAGGGCATAGGGCCTAGGATTGGCTCTGGGGAGGCTGTGGGTGTGGGCCTGACGCTGTTCATGTTTATTCTCATCACTGTGTTGAAAATCACAATAATTACTGAGCAAGCATGGCACCTGTGACAGATCAAACTCTTCGAAAGTGGATCCCGAGGAGTTAGGTTTAGGGTTTAGGGTTCAAGGGGTTGGGCGGTTTAGGGTTTAGGGTTTAAGGGTTTTTGGTTTGCGGTTTAGGGTTTAGGGTGTTGGTAGTTTGACCCTTCTCAGAGCAAGCGCGGCTATTCGCTGTTGCACTTCGCTGGAGGCCAAATCCCTGGCCCTGATCCTCTAGGGGGTGAGGCCCAAGCTCAAATTTCATGCCCGGTTTAGGGTTTAGGGTGTAGGGTCTAGGGCCCCGTCAGCTGAGCTTCAGGCTTGAGCTAAGGGTTAGAGGCTCTTCCTTACATAATTGTCAGCTGGCAGCAATAACTGAAACTTATGGGTTTACGGGTTAGGGGTTCAGATAATGGCTCTTATGATTTAGGGTTAAGGGTCATTTATATAACGGTTCTTATAATATAATGCCATGGACTGATGAAGCAAGCGAGCGGCACTGGTGCGGTAGGACTCGGCGCGATCGGTCCAATCCGAAAGGCGCTGGTTGTAGCAGTGCCTGCCGGAGTAACATAGGGGGCTCTAAACCTGGGTTTAGGGTGTTGGGTTTACGGGCTTAGGGTTTAGGGTTTCGGGGTTTAGAGTTTAGAGTTTAGGGTTTAGGTGCTGCAGCACCTTCTTGTGTAACGAAAGACTGTATAGGGACAACCAGGGAGTAGAGGGAGTTCTGGTTCCTACACCTCATGAAGCAAATTAAAACAGGGCTCAGGGGCGCACGACGTGTAGATCGGCCCTTGGGCCGTGAGCTTGCAGTCTGAACTAAACCCAGCAGCCCAATAAACCAGACCATGACCCTAAGCCCTTTCGATCCCTGAATCCCTAAGCCCTATAAACCCCGATCCTTAAACCCTAGATTCCCTAAACCTCACTCCCTAACTCCCTAAGCCCCCAGATCCCTGAACCCCTAAAACCCTACAGCCCCAAACCCTGAAGCTGCTTTGGGTTTAGGGTTTAGGGCTTAGGGGCTTAGGGTTTAGGGGTTTTGGGTATGGGGGTTGAGGGGTTTTGGGGCTAAGACCCGAAATCCTTGACATCCCAACAGCCCTACGCCAACTACAGCTTACACTCTCAGCCCTACACCTCATCCCAAACCTTCAGCCCAAAAGCCCTAAACGCTAAGCCAAACCCTCGTCAACCCTAAACCCGAAAGGTTCCAGTTTGCTTTGGAGGCTTGGTTGTTGGATTTCCACGCACCCTGCAAACAAATTAATGTAGAACATGCTTGCAGAGAGGAGTGTGTGCCTGGGGTGACGGGTTGAAGGAAGTCGGGCCTGCACCTAGCAATAGCAGTGTACATAGGGGGATGTAAGAAAACTCACCGTACCTTACCTTTCAGGGCCGGAATACATGAACTGAAGTACTCGGATGCATCCCGCAGCAGCTTTCTCGCCTCGAGATCTCGCTGAAAGCCTTCAGCTTCACCTCAAAGGGTCGGTTTGGGGTTTAAGGGTCCGTGGTTTAGGGTCTTAGACCCGGGCCCCGCAAGGCCTGTACGAGAGGGCTGATTGTCGGCATTACTGGGTGTCGAAGCTGTAATGGAAAAGTAGGTAAGACAGGGGCCTTTACAATTAGACGTGAGGGCATTCTGGTACTTTGCTTCTTAGCATGGAGCGGTATGGATAGCATTGCGACGGAATCAGGCAGTGATTTTTAACATGCTTGAACTGCAATCTCCCTATACACTGCTCCGTGATCAGCACAGCAGATTATCGACAAGCCTGCTTTCTGCCATCCCGGTTTGGGCTTTAGGGTCTGGAGTTTAGAGGCTTCAAGGTTTTATGGGTCACAAACCATGGATAAGTCTAGATGCGTTGCTGTACAATCTCGGATGTCCTCAAGCCGCTCGTAGAGCAGAGTCCGATGACAATCCTAAACCGGTAAAGAAGGGCCCTGTAGCTTTGGCTTACTACCTACAGAATTTGTAAAGGTTATACCGTTTGTGGATCCTGAAAATCAAAACTCGTCTCAAACTATCCCCAGGGCCTGGGGCAAGCGTTGTGTACACCATAGACGGGAAAATCGCCAGCATTGTAAAGGCACCCGGCCTCTAAATCGGCCAGTGGCGAAAATTCAAACCCGAAACTTTGCCTTCAAGAGCAGACACAAACAGGCCTACGCATAGGTTTCACGCAGTTGTATCGCTAGTCCCAGTCCCTATATATCTCTCTCGCTCTCTCTCTGTCTCGCTGTCTCCCCATCTCTCTACCTATCTATCTATCTGTCCGTCTATCTGTCTACTTGTCTAACCATCTATCTATCTATCTCTCTCTCTCTTTCTCTCTCTATCTATCTCTCTATCTCTCTCTCTCTCTCTCTATCTATCTATCTACCTATCTCTCACGCTATGCTGTCTCCGTATCATTCATACATGTGTGCATCTCTCTCTCCCTCTCTCTCTGTGTCTCCATCGATCCATGTATCGTCCATCCATCTATAAAGCTGCAGAGTCTTACTGTCTATCTACCGGTCTATCACGATACACATAGCAGAATCGGCATATACGAGGTAAAGTTATACAGCATAGGAGCCATGATGCTCAGAATAGGGTTCCGGGTTTGGTGCATGGCCCAGTATAGAATAACTATATGTATACCTGTGACCCCAAGCCCTACAAACTAGTAGGTTATGACCCCTTCATTAGAGGGTAGAACCCTTAAAACGGTGGGTTTTTGGATCCTGAGGTGAGGACTACAACAGGATGCTATTGGTACTTGATCCGACCCGAGGCCCTCAACTCAGGAAGGTGCCATTTCTGCAGAGCAGGTCAGATGGTCCTAGCGGCACTTCGGCGCAGTTTAGGCTTTAGTGCTTGTGCGGTTCATCAAGTTTTCAGGGTGAGCTTTTCGAGCTTTCAAGGCTCCCAAAGACCGCACAAGTGCATGGATCATCTATGTGGTGTACGTATATAAAAGCAAGCATACATACATACAAACATACATACAAACATACATACATAAATACATACATACATACATACATACATACATACATACATCTATATATATATACACATAGATAAATACATATATATATATGTATATATATGTATATATATATATATATATATCATATCATATGTACATATGAGCTTAGGGTTTCAGGTCTAGAGATGTCAGTTTAGGAGGAACCTGTAAGGGGATTCCAGAAATCTCTTATTGCGATATCCTTATGCCTCGATGTGGGCTTTCTAAGGCTTAGGTCTGTCCAGCCTCCGGGTTGATATAAGGCCACAGTCAGTGAAGCTTTTGCAGAGACTAGAGTTTAGGTTCTTCATGTTTATGGTTTACCTGGAGCTTGAAACTACCGTAACAGTTCATTAAGGACTTATACGTCCGCCGGCCGGCTTCATGATCAGGATTGCAGGGCGCTGGCAGGGTCTGGGTGTCCTCAATGCAGGGGCCTTAACACGATTTGATTTGAATTGGAAAGGGGTGGGTATTGCACTATAGTTAAATTAAGAACTACAAAGGGGGGGAAAGGGATTCCGACCCCTGCACTGTCCTGTTCCACACTGCAGAGGGCAGCAATCAACAGCAGAGATAGCTAGGTTTTGCCAACGTTTATTGAGAAGATCGGAGTAGAGGGACCGTTGGGGATTTCGACCCTCTCAATTTTTAATTAAGAGAGCCATGAGTAGTGTTCAGAAGGGTCCCCATTAAGGGGTCTCTTAATACTACCATTCAACAGGTTTAGAGGGTAAAGTTTCCATAGCACCTCGAAGCCTAAGTCATAAGGAGAGCACCGAAATTCGTTTCGTGCCTTGGTTTAAACTCGGTTTTAGAGGAACTAAGTACTGTTGTTTCTAAATTCTATAATAAGAATACCAGCCCTGTGCCTGAAGTCCCCAAACCAGGAACTCGACTTGAAAACGAACCATGGAACGCGTTTTTTTGTTCTCGTGTGGGGGCTCTGGTCTACGTCTACACTCTTTGCACACTCTGTACTGACAGATTCCTTACCACCTAGACCCTTCAAGAGGTCGCAGGTGCTTCAGGCGTCGAGAGCTCATTACAACAGGCGTTGCAGGGCTGCCTAAACCCTAACCCCCGGCGGCCCAAGCTCAAGACTTTGAGCTGCCTCGACACGTTTGCTGATGTACTGCGCAGGTGGCAGCCGGTCGTGGAGTGGCCCAAGTAGTTGACGGCACGCCACCACAACCTGAGAGACGTCCCAGTGGCGCTTGATTTAGGGTTTATACTGTTCGGGATCATATGTTTCAGGTTCAGGGAGGCCGTCGCCCTCCAGCTACCAGTAGCTCCTGCAAGGAGACAGGTAGCTGAGTAGACATTTATTCAGGTGTTGCTTGCAAAGGTTCAGGCTGAGGACTTATCATGGTTTACATAAGCCATAAACTCTAAACAGGGCTGAATGTCTCCAAATTTTCAGTCTCCGTGGAACCAAGGAATGACTGTTTGCAGTGAGAAACAGTGATTCAGCAGTATGGGTGTGGATGCGACTGTCGGCGCCACAGGTAGACCACAAAAGGCCCAACACCCTGAACCCTAAACCTGAAAGAGCTCAGGCCCTAAACCCTAAAGCCCTACAACCCTGAACCCTAAAACCCTAAACCCTAATCCGCAAAACCCTAAACCCTAAAAACCTAAAGCCCTAAACCGCAAGTGCTAGACATGGCAAACCCTAATGTAGACGCCTAGTTGCTAACTTAAATGCCCCTTTGCGGGAGTTTTCATGAATCATGGGTCCCCATTATGGGCTTATATTCTAATGCTTATACACCCTATAAACCCGGAAAAAAAAACCTAGACTATAATCCCTAAACAACCAACCCTCAAGCCCTAGAAACCCTAAAAACCTAGAAACGCAACGTAAAACGTATCCATATCCGAGACTACGGAGGCCCAGGCTTCGATTTCACACTTCGAGTTGGAGCCCGAGAAGCTGTTTGTCGTGGCTTTAGGATTTATAAAATTTATAGGGCTTAGGGTTTAGGCCTAGGAATCATAGGGTTTTGTTTGGGGTTTCAAGTTGTAGGTCTAGATTAACTAGGGGTGATAGGCTTTTGCGGAAGGTTTCGTTTAGGGTTTGTAGGCTATGTTTTGCATCAGGGTTGAGCATTTGTAAGTTTGAGGCTTAGGACTTACAGGGTTTCAGGGCTTATGGGGTTAGCTTCAAGGTTCATAGCCAGTTTCAGGATTTCTGCAAGTGCTATCTCTGCGTCCACGGTGCACTATTGACAGGCGATAGCCTCGACCTGAGCTGGCCGAAACATGGTGGGAAGTCTGGGAGAGGACAGTACCTTCTGAAAGAAGGACTATATCTTCAATGATGGTCTAGGGTTTAGGGTTTATGTCTTATATCTTCTGTGATGGTTTGGCACTCAGTACTGTTATTGTTAGTAATATTATGATTTCATGATTCTGACTCCTATTACTCTTCTTAGTATCGTGACTATTCCTATGACTATTACTCTTGCTCTTATACTGGTATGACTACGATAATATTGTTCCGATTACCACCCTGAATCGTAAACCCTGTTACAGAGATTCTAAACACCACCGTCACGGACTCATAACGCCTCCGGCTGACACTCCTGCCTTCAGCCTCGAATATGGGAAGGTCTGGGCATAGACCAGGTTACCCTAAGGGTCCATGTACCCAAATAGTATATACATTGGCCTTAATGTAGTCCCTATATAGGTACTTTAGGGCCAATGTATATACTATTTGGGTACATGGACCCTTAGGGTTATGGAGAACTGCAGGCCTTAGGCTTTGAACTTTGAAACATCTAGACCTGGACCTTCAATGCAGCAAACCTGACGGACCCCAAACCCTTTAAACCCTACACCCTAAACCCTATAGACCCTAAGCACCCCCAAACCCCCAAACCCCTAAACCTTATAAGCCCGATTGCGCGTCTCTTGAAATGCCTCTCGGCATAAAAATTCATGGATCCGACCAAGAGATGAGGGTAAGCTGGAAACCCCTGGTTCCCGACGTGCTGCTCTGTGCAAGCAGTGCTCTTTCCAGACTTTGAAACACGTAGCTTTATGTCGACTTTTGGGACTTTATTTCTTCTTACTTGTTGCGTTGCATATTCATGTCACCATAGTCAGATCTTGCTTCAAGTGCTTGCGAGTGGTTCAAGTGCCAAGAGTGTCGCATCCACGTGGCCCAAAGTCCAGCCAGTAAACTGACTACTTCAGGATCTGAACCCTACACGTGAGACGTATTTCCAGAGCCATGGCATTTGTGCAAGGACGAGAGGATTTGCGAGCTTCTTCCAGAGGAATCCTTAATGTACTCCAGCATACTTAGGCCCCTACGTGTATTCGGCTCTACGACATAGCCTTAGCGTTGTTCGGTGTTCTTTCATTTATGGATTGCTCTGCATGCCAAAAGCTTTTCTGACCGAGTCCCTGCAGTTTGAATGCCTTTCAATGCAAGCTCAGGAAACCCAAAACCCGACCCTGAGTGTCCAAGTAATTACCCAATACGCATATGCTCCGCAAATGATATTGGTTCTAATATATTTTATAATATATCTTAACCTCCGATACCCAATCATGGAGCCTCAAACCCCATAAGACCCCTCGAGGTGCTGTTCGTACCCGTAAAAGCCCCTTAGTAAAAGGGCTACCTTGTTACTGCACCCCGCATTTTCAAGCCCAGACTAGACACACAATCACCAATGCTCTTAAATCCTAAGGAGCCCTATCAACACTCAACAAACCTGAGAATGTCACCCTGCATCTCATCGAACCCTTCGTTAGTAGGTACCTCTGACCCTTACCGAACCCTCTGCAACCCCTGAACCCTAAACCCGAACCCTACAAATCTTAAACCATAAACTCTAAATCCTTACCCTAAGGCTCAAAATAGCCCAAAAGCCCTGAATAGTATGCTCTTTGGACCCAAAAGTCTTAAAAAATATGTATGAGTCCTTAGAGCCTCCCTGTTGAGCAACCCCTTCAACATCCGTTCACAAGCCAAGGCACGACTGCGAACAAACATCCGAGCCGCCGCACTCGAAGGAGACCTATAGAGGTACGGTTGATGGTATAAATCCTGCATTACCCATAATAAGGAATAAGGGTTCAGGGTTTAGGGTTTGGGTTTGCATAATAAGGAAAAAGCCATAATTCCCATAGTTTAGGGTCCAAATGGTAATGCAGGATTTATATCATCAACAGCATCAAGTTTTATAGGGCTGAAAGCTTCGAGGGCTTCTGGAGTTTAGGGGTTAGGGTTTGGGATTTTCAGGGTTCAGGATTTAGGGTTTTTGGATGCGCTGCTCAAAACTTAGGACAAATCAGCTTGCCTTCACCAGTAGTCTTGAGAGGCTTCACTAGCAAACGTCGCTAACTTGGCGCTTTGATTGGATACCGATTTGAGAACTGGACGTCACGTTATGAGAGCCCCTAGATCAAACTAGGCCAGAGAGGCATTCTTCGTATCGATGTTGCCAGAAGCTCGCTGTGCTTACTATGATCAAAGGGTCTCAATCTAATTGACATATGGCTTTGGGGTGCGCTCTCGTGCAAGTATATGAGGACTATACGGGAAAAATATTACATGTGCGACCCCGGCATTATACCGAACACGAGACATTACCACTCCGTTTTCATGCCGGCACGCCCGAGGCTTTGGGTTTAATATGCTTCAATAACAGAGCCTTACGGATTGGCAAAGGGTATCTTAATGGCGCCTCGATACATTTGCAATATATACAACACCCAAGACGCTCTACCAAGTATCCATCTCTGCTAGAATATCGGACATGTCTTGCCCTGAAGTTCGGAGATCATGTCAAGACTGAACGTCCCAGGGAGCTGAGACCCCTTAATGACTGGACATGGCTCACAATGTACGACCCGCGATATTATGATGCATGGTAAGGCGTATTCCTTGCTTGAAGGGTATTGTGCTGTCTGGGTTTTAAGGGTTGAGCCCGAAACGCTCCAACCCTGAACCCTAACTGAACCCGGTTTGCTACCCCTGAATCGTAGGACCTCCCAAATTCGATTTCTAAGGAATCAAGCCTTCTGACAGCTGCTTCGGTTGCTGCTCGTCTCCACGTCATCCATGTTACCTCGGTGCAGTGTAGGGGTCTTGAGGTTCGGAACAGCACCTCAGAGTTAAAGGTGCTGGGAAGGGACTTCATTGCTTACAGGCTCCGGAGTGTGCGTGGGCTTCGAAAAGAGCATCAGCAGATCATTGCAAAACGAGTGGGATCCTTATGATGCAGCTTGATGCGACTCATGGCATGCCAGTTGAACAGGGGGGCTATCAGTGAGCCCAAACCCTACACCACCCCAGCTCAGCGCATAAGGTCTTAGACGAAAGCATGAGACTTGAACCAGTCACCAAGTCTCTGGGCTAGGCTCTCGTCAGATTCTTTGTAGAGCCCTGGAGAAAGCCATCACCAACCACAACATCTTAGCTTAAAGCATAAAGTGGAATTTGCTATGGGGCCCTACCCACCACTACTACTACTACTACCACCACCACTACTACCACCACCACTCCCACAACTATCCAAAAAGTAGGTTCTGGCGGGCGAAGGCACCCATAGTCTCCATTGTGGTTCCCTTTTTTGGTTAACCATTTTTATGGTTAGAATCCGATTACTTTCCTATAGATTACCCTAAGAGTCCATGTACCCCAACAGTATGTACTTTGGCTTGAATGTAGTCCCTATATAGGTACTTTGGGGCCAATGTGTATACGATTTGGGTACATGGACCCTTGGGGTTTGGTTTCAACCAAAAAGGGAACTACAATGGAGACTAAGGGTAAGCAACAAAAACTAAACCCTAAGCCCCTAAACCCTACACCCTTCAAAAAAGGAACGACAATGAGAGGTACATTTCAGAAAACCAATCCCGGACCAATCCCCACACGTCCCCGCCCGAAACATCTCCCGAGTCCGGGAGCATAGCACCGAAACATCAAGGTGCTTGGGTTTCGGGTTTATACGGCTTACAGGGTTTATAGGGCTTAGGGCTTATAGGATTTATAGGCTTTGGGGTTTTATCGTTTAGGGCTTATAGGGTTTATGATTTAGGGCTTGTAAGGTTTAGGCCTTGTAGGGTTTAGGGTTTAGGGCAGTAACAAAAGCCTTGAAGCTTAAGAATGAGCCCGCAAAAAACGCTTCACCTAAACATAAGCTCTTTCGGTTAATATCACTTTTAACACAGCGTACCTCGACATAAACTCCTGCAGATAATTTGCCTGTAAGGAGGCGTCGGTTTCAAGTGGTTGCCTCATAACTGAGCCCCTGGAGAATAGGTGCCCCGGAGGGTTAAGAGTTTAGGCATTCTTTGTAGCACTGTAGTCTTTGTCCAAGTCATTACAACCCGCGCAAGACAACCTCCACCCGCCCTGAACACATCCAATCTCCCCGCAAGCACACGCACACCAACGGGACCCCGCGCAATTGAAGCGGTTTTGGACCTTCAGGTGCAGAGGTCAACGGAACTTGCACCGTTCTCTAGGAGTGTAAACGAAACGAACAGCTGTAGGATTTTAGAGAATTCAGCCCTTCCCTAAACCCTAAACTCCAGCCCTTCCCAGAGAGCCCAATACCCCTTAAATGGGGAATATACCTTAAATTATAGGGGTCTTAATATTAGGATTTAAGGTATTTTCCTTAGCTAAGGTGTATTGGGCTCTCTGGGTTCAGACTGACGAAAGAGGGGATGCCCGCAGAGAAGGGCTTTCGGCTAGAATCGGAGCGATGCGACAATCTAGACCTTGCCAAACCCTAAGGGCCCATGTGCCCAAATAGGATATACGTTGGCCCCAAAGTACCTATATAGGGGCTACTTTAAAAGGCCAAAGTATATATACTATTTGGGCACATGGACCCGTTCACGGGCACTTGTAATCGGTGGCGCAATGTTGAAGTGTAGGAATAGGGATTCGGGTTTAAGGCTGAGACTTAGCTTGCTGCTACTCTTGACCTAATATGACCCTGTAAGCCTACCCATGACAGCTCCTGGATCAAGGATTAAAGAGGGCCAGAGGCTCCATTCTTGTCATGTCATCATGTGGCCCTTCGTGTTGTAGGATATGCTGCAAATCGAAACATTTTGTCTCTTCCGCTCTCGAAAACCTACCCCCCTAAGCCCCCTTACATGGCCCAAAGGCCTGAAACACCCGCTGTAAACTTTGCCCAATTTTACCCCCTGAAGATGCCTAGATCACCATGGGTTCGAGCTTTAGTGCATAAGATATTTACCTGCACAAAGGATGAAGTGAGGTTTTAGGGTGAAGGGGCATACAACCCTGGAAATAGGAGCTGGGCCAATGGTGAGTTCGTGGGAAAGAGAGATTATGCTGCTACCTGCGGAATCAAGATCCGACATTTCTCAGGATCCTTTCACATGAGAGTCAATGCTAGGTCTCATGCTTCTATCCCTACATTGAGAGACTCTCCGGCGATCGCTGCAATCGTTCGAGTACGGAATTGCATGCATAGTCTATATGGCAGCGCTTAGGATTCCAAGGCCGATTTAAGATGGTGTAGGGTTTAGGGTTTACACGGCTTATAGGGTTTATAGGGCTCAGGGCGTATAGGATTTACAGGGTTTGGGGTATAGGGTTTAGATAGATGGGTATCAAGTAAAAATGCTGGTTCCCCGAAGCTGGCCAGTGGTTCGGTGTGTGTGTGTGTGCTTTTGTGTGTGTGTGTGTTCTTCAGCATTTCGCGCTAAGGCCGTTTGACGTTTGACTGTACCTGTGGTATCCATTGTCGTTCCTTTTCTGGGCTACCCTGTATAGGATCCTGAAGATAAAGTTATGGTAACACCAACCAAACAAACTACAATGGAGACTATAAGTAGTGTGTGGAGTTGAAGCGGGTCACGGTCTTGCCAAATTGGCCGCCGCTCCGGACGCAACCGACTGAACCAGAAAATAAACATGATGACCCCAGCTCCCTGAACCCGAAACCCTAAGCCCTAAACCCCAAGCCCCTAAGCCCTCAACCGTGACCTCCTAAGCCCTAAACCCAAAGAACTAAGCCCTAAACCCAAAGCCCCTAAACCCTAAGCCCTATAAACCCTAAACCGTGGACCTTTTGAGCCCTAAGCCCTTGACCAAGGAGCTACCCGGCAAGCCCTGGACTCGGCCACCATGCAGCATTGAACCCAGAGCCTCCAATGCGAAGCCTAAATGTAGGGGCCTTAATCTAATACCTACCTCTTCTGTTTTGGGGGCTTCCTTATCGTAGGTATAGTATACTCATGATTACCTGTACTATTTTATGGGTTCCTTATTGTAATTTTAGTACAATATACCCCAAAACCTTATTCTAATAATTGTTAAGGCCCCTGCATGAAATCCCACAAGAGCCGTCGCTCTTAGGGTTGACGTTCTAATATAGGAACCTGATTCAGAAACCCTGGGTCTTTATGAGGGTTCGAACTCTTTATATGAATCTTACTTTTGGGCTTATAGGACCCAGGTTTCCTAAGAATCAGGTTCCTACGGCCCAGAAACCTCGAACCAGAAATCGAACATTCGGAACGCACTCAGACCCTCACATCTCCAAACCCTGAGCCGCTGAAACATCCCCAGAGTCAATTCCGTAGACCCCTAAATCCCTGCACCCTGGGTCCCCCCCTAAAGCCTAAACCCTAAAACCCTATAAAGCCCTAAAGCCCTAACCCTAAACCCTATAGAACCCCGAATCCGTCGTGATGGCCTTTCCACTGGCTCTCCGGCATGATGGCCGCTTTGGCCTCGGGATTGCCATGTTTGGGGCTCCGGCGTTTCATACTGCTGATAGACAAAAATGTGGCATGACCCAAGTATAGTACAGTACCATAAATCCCATAGTTTTGGTATAAGGTCATGCAGGATTTTGCCCAGCAGCCGGTATAATGCCTTTTTGTTTGCTGGTTTGAGGCTTGAGTGCTTCAAGGTGTAGGGATGTTCGAGGTCAGGATCCAAAGTCTAGGGTTCAGGGCCGAGGCCCGGGGTGTCTACTTAACGGCTCATGGGACTGAGTAACTAGGGTTATAAATAAGGTGACTATGCTTTAGTTACTTATAACCGCAATTAAGGTAGTTAAGTTATAACTTAGTTATAACTGTACTTATTAAGTCCCATGAACCTCCAAGTACTGTCTTGGAGCTTTAAAGGCTTCACGGCAGGGCTACTGTAAGGGCCCCTGTACGACCCTAAACCCTGAACCTTACTGTGAGGGCACTTTTCAGGGTCCTTGTAGGCAGAGCTGATACGAGCAATGATCTGTGTAAGTTTCAGTATGCAGACCATGAAGATACTGCCACCGTCTGGGTGGGAGCTACTTGGAGGTTCATGGGACTTAATAGGTACAGTTATAAGTACCTTAATTGG
>CAJNJA010011926.1:0-13397 GCA_905231915.1 Symbiodinium necroappetens | reverse complement strand
AGAGAGAGAGAGAGAGAGAAGATAGAGAGAGAGAGAGAGAGAGAGAGAGAGAGAGCGAGAGGGGGGAGAGAGAGCGAGCGAGGGGGGAAACAGCGTTCGTGCTTGAGCCTTTGGAAGGCCGATCAATAGGTACAAGGGCATGGTAGCCTCGGGTGCATAATGAGGGCTGAAGAAGAAGCGAATGTCCTCCTGCAGCAGTTGAGCGCGCGAACACGAGACTCGTCAGGATGGCCATCATTGGCATGTTCTTCCAGGACGGTTTGACAGGCTAGGGCGACCGAAGTTTAGCTGGTTCTTTTGGCAAACGACCCCCTCTTCTTGATGCCCGTAAACACACCAAGCTCCCCAAGCCCTGAAGTTGAACTTGGAGGAATCCTCAACCCAAGTTTGCGCCTACAAAGCCCGAACTTTGAAACTCCAGAAACTTGCGCCAGCCCGAAACCCCAGCATGCATTCCCAGGAACCCCAGAACTTTGCACGGCCAACATTCCCCAACTCTTCAGCATCCTAGGTAGCGTACTTCGGGCCCTCGGGCCAAAGCCCGACATAAGCCCGAAACATCCCGAAACCTTCGAAACACCAAAACGTGTCCGAACAAAAGGGCGCAGGTCGTCTTTCCGATGTTTTCTTGTAATCCCCCCCCCCCCCAAACTCGAAATCCCAAATGCAGCGTCCATCCATCACAGTGGTCCATATGGCTAAAGCATAGTGGATTCTGTAGCTCCTCGGAAGGCTCTGCCTGGGGTGATTGGGCCAACTACACTGACTCCCCTCTGCGAGCATTCGAGGATGAGACTGGCGTTCCGTGGCGGAAGTGGAAAGGTTTGAGGGTTTAGGGGTTCAGAGGCTCATAGGTTAGGAGTTAGGCCGTGGCAGAAGTCCAACACGTTCACCCTAAGCACTGAATTCCTACACACGCAGTCTGAATTCTAAAGCCCCGACACCCGCATCTTGAATCTCAAATCCGAAATTGGCCCAAATCCCAAACTTCAGGGTGAACCAGGGTGGCGAATTCGAGGTTGTTGATGTTCAAGACGGCCGTGGCGAGAAAGCTGTTGAGATGAAGATGGTGACGACGGTGATTGCGACGATAATGGCCATGATGCTGTATGCGGCAATGACGGCTTCGAAGCCGGTGAGGATGAAGATAGTGGTGACGATGCTGCCATTGCTGCTGTTGCTGCTGTTGCGTCTGCTTCTGCTGCTGCTGCTGCTTCTGCTGCTGCTGCTACCAATGATGATGATGATGACGACGATGGTGATGAAGACGACAGGACTAAAGAAAACATGAGCAAGCAACGGACATGTGTCAGGTGCAGCCCCCCGTCGGCTTCTGGGATCCCCTCGGCCTGTCGGCAAGCGGCAACGTCTCGGCCGCCCGGCCGCCGGAAGTTTCGTGTGTTTTCATATTTGGGGGGGCTACTTGGACTTAGGATGGCTGTGAGGAGCTGAGGGTTTTGCGCTATAAGTCTTAGGTTGCCTGGTTGGGTTTAAAGGATTCAAGTGTTGAGGGCTTCGCCAGGATGAGCCTTCCATGGGTTGAGCTTTGCAAGTGCACGCCCGCAAATTTGTATTGTTTCTGACAGAAAGGGGTCCCCTTTGCTGGTAGTCCCGAAGCAGGAAAAAGGGACCGACCGTACTGGAAGCTACTCTCCCGGGACCCAAGGACTTCAAGCGCCGACGTGAGGTCGAGCTGAAGCACGGACGCGCTGCTTGGCGGACTAAGCGACATTGAGCCTGAGTCATAAATTGTCGCACAGGGTGCCGGATGGAAGGTTGAGTAGTTAGTTTCGCAGCCTCAGCATCGGATCCCCTAAAAGAAGCCCTGAGGTCGCCATGTTCGCCACCATCGGCTACATCCTGCCAGAGTACTGGAGGCCTGACAACAGTAACAAGTCTACGACCCGTTGTTATTGTTATTGGTGGCCATCAATACCAGTTACTAGTTACGCTAGTTTCGAAGTAGCATTCTTATCCTCCGCCTTCTTGCTGACAATCTCTTTTTGCGACTTCCAGGGTTCAGTTTTGCGGAGCATCAGGGCTTCGGTCTGATTTGAGCTTGGGGGCTGGGGGCTCGGGGGTAATAGATGGTACAGTAGACGCGTTGTCCGAAGTTAGGGTGCCTTGATCTCCATTCACTCATCTCTTGTTGCGTTTGTTGGCCTTCATCGGGTGTTGATCAGGATGCAGGCAGCTAAGCCGCCAAACGGGCTTGGGGGCCGTGAGTTGTTTGGCTTTGGGGTTCACGTCCAGCGGTGCACGCATTTGGGTCTACATAGGGTTGGATTGCAGGCACATGTGCTTGTGGGGCTTCAGGTTGCTTGTTTCCTGACTGCCCTGCCCTAAGTCCAAGCGCTAGTTATGCCAAATTGCCTCACATGGACCCTACATAGCAGCTGATTCTGCATCTTCCACACTCCTAAAACTGCCTTGGAAGCTCACGGAGCTCGACTTCTTTTCGACTCCCTAAACGACCCTGAGCCCCAAGGCTCGCTTCGCTCATGAAGCGCGCCTGATAACTGGTTCAGGGTCGCTTACCTTTGGGATTTAGCTTCAGGGATTCGCCCTCGGACAAAACCTGAAAGGTTCCCGGGATACCTCTCCAAGTACCTGGACATCAAGTTCGCGGACGTGCCCAATGGCCTGAGCGCTTTCTCCAAGGCTCGTCCCGGCGCTTGGGGAAGTCAAGACAAGAGTTTAGAGGGGATTGAAACCTTGCCAGTACAAGCGCAAAAGTTCCATGGACACACTTTTCAATGCACTTCCGATATAGGGGACCTTCAGCTCTAAACCCTTAATATCCGGCTCAATCAGGTGCCCGCCTTCGGCTGGCTGCAGATCGTGGGATTCGCCGGCATCGTGGAGGTGAACGCAGGGCACTCAGATATCTATGAAAGCTCTGCGCCCAGAGTCCTGAGCAGGTTATTTGGGGATGCATAGCTGGGCTGCAAAGGCTGCATCAGCATTCAGCATAGCACTGAGTGCGCTTGATTGCACGGACGCAACTTGGTGTCAGCATTGAATGAGATCGTACCTTCTGCATATTTAGCCGAAGCGGGAATCCTTGGATCATCTTTCATCATATCTGGCTGCACCGAGTTCCCCAAATGGAAACTACAACCCAAGGACTCAAGTCTTCACCTTCTCGGATTCGGGTTCAGGATTTGGGCGGCTCCATTTCATGCCTTGCTTTCTGTCAAAGAGCTCAACACGGTAACACCGTGGAGCCCGCTTTATGTCGTTGCACCTATCGGAATCAAGTCGTGCGGCCGTCCCTGTCGAGATGAGACTGCGAAATGGGGGGTTACAACCAGTTTCTTTTATCTTTGCCCAGCAGCCAAGAGGCTTTGGACTTTTGTTGTCGTGTCAACCAGCGCTTTCAACTTTAAACCGTCATGAACCATAAGCCCCGCAATCCAGCCCTGAACCTTAAGCCCCGAAACACTTGGCCCGCTAAGCGATCACGGCGCCTCCAAGTTTTCAACCTCAAAGCCTCATCTTGCAAAGCACAAAAAGCGCTGCATTCCACGGGACGCCGAGATCTACAACGAGCAAGTCAAGGATGAGCCCGGCAACTACGGCGCCGGTTTCCTCGGATTGAGGCGGGGCCCAGAAGAAAGCACAAGCGAAAGTACAAGACAACAAAGGGTGCTGAGCTTGGGAAGGGTTTGGATCATTGCGGGTTTTGGAGGATGTTCAGCTTTATTTCGCTCCAGGGTTCTGGGAATCTTTTCATCTAGCCAACTTTTCATCAATCACTGAGTCTGTCGATCTGCATGTCTGCATATACGCGTTTGTATCGAGGTAGATGGATAGAGAGGTAGACATCTGAGGACAGATCAGTAGGCTCACCGTGCTTAAAGGGTGCACGCAGAGCACGAACAGGCCGAAACCGCCTCCAAACCCGGTAAGTCAACTTTGAACCCAAGGCCCAGTACTTCCGATCCGTCCCATGACGCCTAACACCGGGACCTGAAACTCTGACCCCTGAAGGCTGTTTTTTCACGAGGGTTGTTGGGAGCTGTCGCTAGCATCCTTCCAGGTCCATCGGCATCATGAACACCGGCATCGAGGACCCGACCTACAACAATGAAACCTTAAATCTGATATCCGAAGCGCACATGCCCGCGTTCATTCAGTAGTTTAAAGGGTCTGGATTTGGACGTGGGGGTCCTCAGGTTTTGGCTTGGGGACCCCGTTCCTACAGCCCAAATCGTAACCTTTTTCAGAGCAAGAACATGGTTTCATAGATGCAGGCAAGCACGAGGCGTCATTAGCTCTTGAAGGATTTGAAATACGGGATGGTCGGAGTGCTATGGAGGCGCAGCCGATCCATCATGAGCCATCATGCTAGAGTCCTGGTTTCTAACCCTTCAGTTGCGGGACCATGGCCTCAAACTCGAGTTGCGATGCCCGACACCCACGCACTTCAGCTTCAACTTGCCCCATGCCATGCCTGCCGTGTCCCCGTGAGGACGGCAGTCATGCCATTAATACGGTTGCTGGATCATGCTTGTCCTGTAGCCACTGATTTCTCCAAGACACTCAGCCAACAACGCCCCCCACTTCACGCTCTGCGCCTTCATCTCCAAGTCTGAAGGACCCAGAGACGCGAAAGAAGAAGCTCAATGCGGAGTTCCGTGGCAGCAAACCTGGGGGCCGAAAGTTCCAATGCAAAGCTGAACATACTTTTGATGTGTCTTCTGTCGTTTGGGCATTTTGTCGTCTTGTTAGTTGTTCTTTCTGCCTACAGTATACGGGTACCTACGTATAATTTCGCTAGGTTTGGCGGCTGTGACATGGGGCTTCTTGCTTGCCTTGCGTGGCTCCTGCAGCCTTGAAAGATCGAGGCTTTCAGCTTTCGGGCCTCAGCAATGGTTCCCAGAAGACTTGCAGCCCACATCCCTGTCCCCATGGTGCAAGGTTTCTTGAAGATCAGGTTCAGGCTGTTTTGGTGGTGCAGGCTACGGTTCAAGTCCATGGCCAACACGAAGCCTCAGGTTGGCCAACGGACGTCTTGCCATGTTTGCCATCATTGGCATGTTCTTCCAGGCCCTTCCCCTTCAGCTTTAGCGAGGGTCAAGGGGTGTCCTAAGCGTTCGGCAGTTAAGCGGCTGGCTCTTCCGGGGTTCAGGGTCCACGCATGTGCCTGCAGATGTTTGAAGACGAGGTGTGCAACAGCAAACTCTAAGCATGTGTGCGATACCAAACCTTCTTCGTCCCAGTTCTGTCGCCGGGCCGTCCAATCAGGTGCAAAATCTGGTGGCAGTCAATCAAAATGATTTCCACACGCCCGAAGATGGGCTGCAACCTGCGATGCCCGACAACACCCAAGCTCCGGAAGCGCATCGCACAGGCCCTAGGCGCATGCGGAGGGAAGCAGTGGATCCTAGTAAGAGCGCGTCTTCCTTCTCCTTGAAAAGCTTGCAGCCCAAGCGAACAAACAGCGGGGCCACAACGAAAGAAGAACACAGGAGTGATTAGAACAAGTAGTAGACGGTGTCACTCCTTTCCAACCTTGTTTTGATTAAAGTATCATTCCCACCCGCAAACGAGAGACTCCCGTTAAGGCAAAAAGCCGTGTAAACAACCACGAAGCCCGTTCTAGTCACAGTCAACGACAGAGTTTCATGCCTTGCGCACTCGGAGGACGGGCTTACTGGCTCTGCTTGGGGCCGCACGGCAAGAAGAGTTCCTGGAGTGCGGGGTGTTTGGGTTCTTGGGCTGTGGACATTCAATGTTTGGAACCTGTTTACAGGAGTGCCGCTCAAAGCGGAAACCGCCTTGCGAAGCCAAATCCTGAAATCCTGATTCGAACCTGCCGAGGTGATTGGTCGCTGTACACCGCATCGCCTCTCCGAGCCTTCGAGGGCCTCTTGGACGAGCACTGGGAGCTACTTGTTTACCAGGCAAGGCAAGCGCCAAACGCTGGACGGACAAGGCTTCAGCCATTAGGCTCGTAGCTCTAAACACCGGCACCTAAAGCTTAAAGATACCTTGCAGCCAGCCATTGCTATGCCCCGGGCTTGTTGCAGCGTTTGCAGCCAAAGCCACCCAGCGCCCCTAGCAAAACCTACAAGAACACATGCACACATGCATATAGCACGTCGCCCCAGCTCCCCCATTGTGCTACTTCCCGCTTTCACATGATGTCTTGAGCACTCTAGCCTCAACCCTGACAGATTTGGCTGGGCAGGGTTTCACGGGTAGGGGGGTTCAGGTTGAGGTTTGGCCTTGGCGCACATGGTCTTGGGTCTCCGGGCTTCGGGTTCAAACCCCCACAGTTCGCAAATGATCAAGTCCCTCTCGCTTCCGAGGTGAGCTTGGCGTCCAGGCGCCCGTGGGATTCTGGGCGCCGCGGTTGCATATGCTCCCTTGGTCAATGCAAAGTTTTGAACTTCAGACTCTTGGTGGCCCCTGATCTTCTGTGGGTCTTCGTATTGGGGACCCTGTGATTCAAGGCGTATCTCGATCTTCCGAAACCGAAGCCCTAGTCGGAGTACAGGGTTCAGAGTCAAATCTAAGGTCCCGAAAGCCCAAGCAGGGAAAACTTCCAGCCTAAATCCTAAAGCCGAGATCCTGTACCAACCGTCGCTTCATTCAGGACACGTGAGACCACTCACCTACCCACGGCGAATGAGTGGATAATCCTGGTCTTATTGCCCAATGTCTGAACTCGCCGAGGTGTTGTTGTTTGTGTTTGGGGGCTATCCGGCTTCTGCCCATTATAGCCGGGCATTTGTGAGTTTGGTTTGCCCCCAATCCCCTCCAACCTGAACACCCTAGCAACTGGCTGCAACCCCAAATCCGATACCCCAAGGCGAAAATCCCAGACCCAAAGCCCTATCAGCCGTAAGACCCTACGAGCCCTGCGAGCCCTAAGTACTAAGGCCTTGAAGCCCGAACTGCTGAGCCCCAGGATCCTCTGGGACTCTCGGCGGATGGCGACGCCGAGGTCTTCAAGCGACGTGCCTCGGCAGGGTCATCGGTCTTTTTTGGGAATCCGGAAGCATCATGCTGGTACCATGGTTTAGGGGTGGTTTTGGGCTTGTCTGCTGCGCTTCAGGGTGTAGGGTTCCCACATTTACTCCGAAACAGCCCTTGCCAATCCAAGTAGATCATCCGCATAGTACCCGAGGAAGCAGTATTTTGCTTTCTGAAAGAACTGCCCAGCCTGGATTTTAAGAATGCAGCCCTGCATCGCTCTGAGGCCGTGAGGTGGAGCTGAAGCACGGACGCACCGCGGCCTACAACTTGCATATACGCCGGGACAAGACGTTTGACCTTCTGGAACCAGATTTTTGACCTTTTGAACCAGTGCTGGCTTGGGTATAGAGCGTTTGCTTCGACGCCAGTTGTAGCTCCTTTCGGTTCTTTAACGATGGCAAGACAGAGAAAGATGAAAGAGTGAGAGAGAGCGAGACCAGCAGAAGAAAAGAGACAGAGATACAGGGAGAGAGACTTGGGGCTTCAGGGCCCCTCCTTGCGTAGAGCGCATGCGCTCGAAAGATTGAGGGCCTCGGATCTCGGGTTCAGATTCAGGGCCCTGAAGTCCGCCAGATCCTAAACCTACAGTTCCTCACATCCCAAACCCTAGGCCATGAATAAAGAAGCCTGAATTGTCCCAAATCATAGTTTCCTATGAAAATCAAAATGACTCAAGGTATCTCCATGTTCGCCACCATCGGCAGCGCCCTCGGCAATCCAAACCCAAGGCCATGGGTTTCTGCGGGCTCCTTATGTGCGCTAGACCGAGGCTACATCGTGCCGGAGTACTTCCGCTGGCCTGGAGAAGCTTGTTAGAACTGTTGTGGTTTCGTGCATCCCAAGCCTTGGGTGTTTCAAGCTTTCCTGTTTGGAAGGCTTAGGGCAAAAGCTCAGATGGCATAAATGGTGTTTACCTTTGTTTTATCAACACATATCATCATCCACCAAGCAACATGGAGGCCACTCGCAAGCTCTGAACCCCAAAGCCTGGGGTTGTTGGAAGGCTATCCTCAACCTTAATCGGACTGCCTGTTGAAACCAGCATGTCACATCTGGACTGGACCCGCCACGGAGGGCACCGCGACAATCCCTGGCAAAACAGGCGGCCGCTCACAGCAACCATCGGATGACGGTAGCTTGCTTTTGAGGAACTACCCCTAAAGCCCTAAGCCCCAAGCACCCTCAAGCCCGCAACGCCCTACGCCCTAAACACCAAAAGCCCTAAACCCCTACCGTCCTCATGTCGCGACACATAGAACCCTGGAGAACAATGGTAGAACCTGTATAGAAACCCCGATAGAACAACTTTACACAACCATACACACTCTTCAGCAAATCCCTGAACACACCCTCTAGAGATGCCTTGACATGAAGCCTTATTGCAAAGAAGCTCAGGAGCTCTCCCCGAAGCTCGGCCTGAAGTTCACGGACATCCCCAATGGCCTCGCTGCTTTGACGAAGGTGCCAGGCGCCCCCCGGGTGGCTCGTGATGGCTGCCTTCGAATACACGGGCATTAACGGGGTGCTACAAGGGGGTTGAGGTTATCACAATTTCTGTTCGAGGGTTTTCTTGGGATTTGTGGAGCTGCAGGGTTTCTTGATTTCACGGGTCCTTTATTAAGAATCGGACGGCTTAGGATTTCGATTATGGCCAGTCTTTTCTGAGCCTGCCAGATGTCCGCGCTGATGCGATAAGCTGAGAAACATCAGTTTCTACTGGTGATGAATTTCGTGCATGCATAGTCGTGATGACAACAGTGACCATGAGCATGATCACTAACAACTATGACGATGAAACACTTTCGCCACACAAATGCTTCTACCTTTTCGGAAGTCCCTCGTCAAAAAACCCTAGATTCCTAGATCCCGTTTGTGGGATTTTTGGGATGCAAGGCTCCTGGATTGCAGGGCTAAGAGACTCAGGAAGAGGCTTGCGAGTCGGGAGGCTTTCGTCGTTCTTGATGGTTTTGAAGTTGCTGAAACAAGAGTTCAGGGCTTGTTAATTTTTCAGGGCGTCGGGAAGCAAGTGCAACATAGCCTCAGGTCGAGGCTGAGACTGGCCCTGAAGCGCTTCCAGGCCTCAAATCCTAGGTTTCTCTACAACTTCCAACGACTAGTGCTGACCTGTCACCTCATACCCCAAGCCCGTATGGGCCCTGGCCCCGACCTCAGTCCACCTCCTGTGAGCAGGTCAGGGCTGGGGGCAGATTGTGGCCTTCCTGGGCACCTATGAGCTCTTCATCAACAAGCCGGCCCCTTCTCCAATTCAGGTCTCTTCAAGGGGCTCTTTAGGGCTTTGATTTAGGCTTGCAGGGGCTTAGTCCTACAGCAACTGGAGCAGAGCCCGTTGCTTGTTGCAGGGGAAAGCCGTTGCGTTTCGTGTCTTGCTGATGCTGTGCTTGATCCAGAGGTGATTTCTCTGTTAGGGTTCGGCTGGTCCAGGCGGTCCAGGATGTAGGGTTTGGGGCCGATCCGGCGCAGGGGGCGCAGGGCGCGCAGGTGGTTGGAGGTTCGGTAATTTGTGATTTCGGCATCGGGATTTACTGGGTTGGGCTTGCAAGGGTTGTTGGGTTCGGTGGTTGCTTAGGAATTGTGTTTGCAGCCCTGAGATCAAAACCTTCTTGAACCCCAGGGTCAAGGGATTCTGCTCAGGTTGGCGATGAGCCTGGCAACTACGGCACCTGGGATCGAGCTTATGGTTCAGGGAGGGGAGGTGAGGGGCGTGATACGGGAGTCTCTTCAAGGTCTGTGTGTAACCGTTTTGGCCTTTCAGGCACCTCTATTGATTGGGGGTGCTTGTTCCAAGCTGATTACGCCTTACCGGACCGGTTCGTATTCCCGATGCCCAAGAGAGACTCCAAAGGCGGGCTCGAAACGCCAACCCGCGCGACCCAGCCCCAAACTCTCCGCCACCTCCAACACAAGACTCCCCGGCCCCCCCAATCTTGCCATCTCAAAAAGCAACCGCCCCAAAGAAACCCTGCTTCCATCCGAAAGAGTCCAGGCAAGGGCAACCTGGGTCTGGGCTTCCTGCCCTCTGTGGCCGACCCCGAGGCCGAGCTCCGGCGCTTTTCCAGGGGCCCCAAATCTTACAGTAGACCCCAGACTCCCCCAGTGACTTCCCAGACTCCAAACCGTCCAAACCTAAACTCCAATTGCCAGGCGCGCACTCGCAAGCTCTCGGCGGAGCTTGCAAACGGACGCCTTGCGATGATGGCCATCATCGGCACCCTGGCACAGACTGCACGGAGAGTAGGGCTTTCAGGAAAATGTGTCACTGCAAGCCTGTCTTGATGGTATAGAAGAAGAAGCCCCAAAACTAGGCACACTTGACCCTAGACTCTACTCAAACTCTCATAACCCTGTCCTCCTAGCAACACCCGAGAGCCCCATCATGACTGGAATAGGGTTTTGTTTTTCTTTCGCAGGAACCCTGAGGAGTAGTATTACCTGTATCCCTGACCCAGGCATGCTCTTCCAGGATGGCCTGACCGGCTCTGCCTGGGGAGCCCTGGCTGGCCAAAAAAGAGCCGAAGGGGTTGGGAGGGGGGGGGGTGTATTATAGTGTAAGTATACTAAGGAGGCCTAGGGACAAACATCGGTAATTGTGGGGGGTGGCGGTTCCCAGGGTCGGGGCTTCGAGGGCTTAGGAGGTTTAGTAAGTTTAGGGCTTAATGTACATGTATCTCGAAGCTTCTGGAAGTCCGGCCGGCTTGTTGGTTGGTAGCTTACCTTCAGGCTGGTAAGGCTCCAAAACTGTAGGGGGTCCACATTCCGGCTGCGTGTGCCATAGTTTCTGTAATGAGCGGTTTGTTGTTCTTGTATCTGGCTTTTCGCGCAGATGTCGTTACCTAGTGATGGAAGGCCTGAACCCTGAATGAAGGAGCCGGGCTATCTTTGAGTTGTTGTTGTTGTTGTTCCCATAATCTGCCACGTCTTGGGAAAAGTTTACATGTGTTGGCAGTGTGTCAGGTCTTCTTTTAACATGGCCGAGTGCGCAATCCCAGAAGCCTCAGCAACAAATCCAAGATCTTAGCAATCCTAGATTAAATCCATTTCCTGATCTTTCATCCACCTCCCTCCTGGTTGTGCCCTTAGACCCGGGAACAGCAACCCTGAACTACGCGGTTCCAAGCTGCATTTGGGCCCTTGGGGGTCTCCGAGACACTCGGCCGAGGTGACTGGGCCCTTTACACCGACTCGCCCCTGCGCGCCTTCGAGCAGGACTGGCCGTCATGCTTGTTCGAGAAGCAATAACGGTAAGGAGAGCAAGAGCAACAATGAAGATTACGATAGCAAAGATTATCACGATCACCATCATGCTCGTTACGCCCAGCTATGCGAAACACGGGGTACCAAGAAGTTAAGAAGGGCCCTGATGGTTGAGACACCTCTACTGCTGTGGTCTTGGATCTCTAAGGCTTAGGGGGTTAGGGTTTGTCAAGGTCTGCGCCGAATCCATTGGCAATCCGGGGGAGCCCAACAGGGTTTTATTATAGGTGCCTGAAGAGGTAAAGTAAAGAAGGGGCTTTGTTCTACTGCAACTCAAGAGCAGGCACCGAAAGCTCCAACCTTGAACACTTCCCCCAAGTCCGATTTGAAGAACCCCAAAACAAGAGCCTGTCCCAGGAGCTGGGTGCTCAGCCACCTCTCGGATTTTGGGATCCCGTCGGATTCACCAAGGACTTCGAGAGTCACGTGCAACTTACTTACACGAGGTTTGCTTCTCGAGGTACTTGGTAAACTCCTTTTTGAGGCACGTTCCCGCAAGATTGTAAAACTTTCCAGTGGAAGCTGCTGTGCACTTGATTGGCTGATGTGTTGCATGTGCGGGCCGCAATGTCAGTTAGCATCTCATCCTTCTTTCAAAACTTGGCAGTCATATTAAATGTTAACGAGTAACGTCACGTCATCTGCAAGAGCATGAAATCGTCGCCCTCCCAGTCCAAGTTCGCTGGTTTTCATTATCATTATCATCATCATCATCACCATCACCATCAGCATCATCATCATCATCATCATAATCATAATCATCATCATAATCATCATCATCATCATCATCATCCTCACCCTAACGTTCATCACCATCACTATCACCAATCGCCATCACCACGACCATCATCATCATCATCATCGTCATCGTCGTCATCGTCATCGTCATCATCGTCATCATCTTCATCATCGTCATCATCTTCATCATCGTCGTCATCGTCATCATCATCGTCATCATCGTCATCATCATCATCATCATCCTCATCATCATCCTCATCATCCTCATCATCATCATCATACTCGTCGTCGTCATCATCATACTCGTCGTAGTCATCATCATCATCATCATCATCCTCGTCGTCGTCGTCGTCGTCGCATGCTGGCTTGGGCAGTGCCCAGTGCGGCAGGCATGAAGTTGAGGTTCTAGGCGCTTGACTTGCCACTGTTCCCCTGGCATGTGGGTCTTAAGTTGAACCAGCGACCCCAGTCGACTTCCCGTGATCGGACAAGCGAATTCTGCATGTTTTAACTGCATGCTCGCGTGAAAAGCCTGTTGACAGGACGGCAGCGCCGAGAACTTCAAGCGACGCCGCGCCGTTGAGATCAAGCAGCTGCGCTAGATTTGAGTTCGGACCGTCCAGCCGCCGTCCCAAAACACCCTTAAGCGAAAGCCTCCCAACCCCAGGCACGTCCTCGACGCTCAGCCAGTGTTGCGAGACAGCATGCACACGGGATTCCAAAGGGTGGGGGTGATGATGGTAGTAGTATTTTTGTAGAAAGCTGTCTTGGTCGTGCTAGTGGTGCTGCAAGTGGTGCTGGTGGTGGCAGTCGCGGCAGTTGTCTCTGGGTGGGAGTGCGCCTGTGACTATTTGGAGTATTTTGAACCTTCTTGCAAGAGCACTCGCACGCCTTTCCTTGCACAGGCACGGCCGCGTTGCCATGCTCGCAACCATGGGCTGCTGGCCTTGGAAACCACGATGGGGAAGGGCTCAAGGTCGACAGTGCGAAGGGCTTCCGTCTGGGGGCATGGGTCTGACCGGACTCTTGTGTTGCTTAAGGAAGCTTCGTCCAGAAACAGCGGCCCACCCGCAACCTCTAAGAGAGATCGAGCAGTGGATGGATAGGTAGACAGGCAGACAGCTCGATACGCAGATAGAGAGCCCGTAACCATGACCAACATATTACTTTTAGCCCGTAGCCTGTGGCCGGATCCGAGGCTACATCACCCCGGAGATCGCCGGAAAGTGGGGAGGCATCTGTGCCACTGTGGCTTGTTCGCAACGATGGTACGAGGGTTGTCCGTAAGTATCTAGGGATGTGGGCAACGTTGATAACTTGTCTTTACCTCCACTAGCACTGTTGATGTCACGTGCGCAGCTTGTCTTCTAAGTGTTTGATCACCAGGCATCGCTCTTCGT
>CAJNJA010011925.1:340-13397 GCA_905231915.1 Symbiodinium necroappetens | reverse complement strand
GGGGGGGGGGGGGGGGGGTGGTATTTTGGCTGTATGATGTACTCATGGTGTACTCCAAGTACGCTTGATCCCTGCAAACCCAGGGATAAACCACCCAGGTTCATGTCGAGCAGCAAGACAGATAAGAGCAAGCATCACAAAATTAAAGACCGGCAAGGACACCTAACCGCTTCCAATTTCTTTCTTTAAAATGAATTTACCATCCGGGCAGCATGGTAACATTGTGGGGTATATCTGGTTCGGTTGTGAAGTGCCGTCTACTGGGTGTGCAGGCGCCTGCACCCACGGCCTACATTCCCGCTTTGGTGTCAGGAGCTAAGACGACACCTTGGAAAGTCATGGGAGCAGTTATGAATCATTTTCCCGTGGTGTGAAGTCTCAGTTCCAATCCGTGAATTTGAAGGAGCAGCCGAGAAGATAGATCCCTTAACAACAAGAATGGAAGCCGAGTTTGCAAACGCCTTTAAGCTATGCTTTAACGATGAAGTGTGGATGCTCCCGGAGAGCGAAGCACGAATGGGTCAATAGCTTGCCCCTGCAATGCCCTATTTATTCTAGACCGTACACCAGAAGCTAATCCTGAGGCCCAATTGAGCCTTAGATCCACCTCCAAAATCATATACTCCAGGTTTATCTTCTTGCCTACTCACTTCCTACCTATCATCTACTTGCAGCTATCTATCTTTCCGTCTATCTATCTAGATGCAAAGGCCCCCACCCATCCTAAAGATGCACCAAAGCCCGAATTCGAAGCTCTTCAAGCTTGAAAGTCCCGACCGCACTTAAACTGCTTTACAGCCTTCAGGTCTCCGACCCCTAAACCTATAAGAGCTTCGAAGCCTTGAGAAGTTAAACCCTAGACTCTGAAAAACCCTTTACAACCCTAAAGACCCCAAACCTGAACCCCTAACTCCTAAAACCCTAAGCCACCAAAACTGCTAAAACCTTGAAAAAAACCCTGACTACCAGCCCTGAAGCTCAAACACCCCGAACCCCGAAAAGCCCGAAAGGAGCCGCTTCCAAGTCCCACCAGTATCTCACCCTCAAAACGGCGACATTACACCGGAGGTTATGCTCATGTGTATACATATGTGTGTACGGATCTGCTGACAAAACAGTTCTGCATGCCAATACTCTTCTTGTGGCCCGAACAATTAATTAGTTGTGACCTGCAGCTGAGTCATGCTGCTGGGGTTTAGGGGGCAGGGTGTAGGGTGTAGGACAGTGTAGGAGTTAGGTGTAGGGCTTATACTTATACTTTGAAGTTTAAGGATAAGTCAAGTTCCATGCTCAGGACGGCTGCAGCAAACCCCAAATCCTCGTCTCAAGCTTTCGAGTTTTGGGGTTCAGCACTCGAACTTACTGTGTTGGGGTTCAGGGCTCGGGGATCTTAGTACTTGAACCATATGGCGCCGTAGTAGACTTATGTCCAGACTAGTTCAACTTACAAGAGCCTAGCGGCGACTGTCAGTTCAGGTCCCACGCTTACCCGCGAAGTTGCGCAGCCCCGGCAGGCGTGCAGAATGCTTCCCATCTTTCATCCGCAGATAAATTGGTTCTGATGGAGCAAAATCTAAAGTCTACATCCGATAAGTTTCGAGGTTGCCATTCCGAAGTCTATGGGGGGGTCCTTAAAGGGGGGGAATGCAACCTGGAAATCCCCAATTCTATCCCTAGTACTCCCTATGGCCCCCTACTGTAAGGTTCCCATAGTACCCTCTCCCCTTCAACCACCATCAAGGAAGGATCCTGCTAGAAGTTGACTTGAGTTGAGCCTAAAGGCCCACTCCGGCAGAAACCTCGTGGTTTGGGGTTTAGGGTTCCACACAGTTCCGGCATCACGAGCATCTTGCCTCCCAACTAGTCCATCTATATGCACGCCCTGTAACTGTACTAGCACTGTTTTGGGCTGTCCCCTTTTTCTGTTCCGATGGCCCGAGAGGTCAGCAATCGGCGCAGGGCTGAGAAGCCATTGGATGCCGGTGCAGCTGACAAAACGGCTTGCGTGGCTGCTGGGTTTGTGAGATTTAGGGAATGCGGGGTTTGGGTGTTAGGTGGATTTATCTCCACCTTGGCTGCTGAAGTCCGCCATTCTTGAACAGTCGTTCTCTGACGGCCCCAACTAACTTCTCGATCTGTCTCTTCATCTGTGAGACCTTGGTGTTCAGAACTTACAGCAGTACAGGGTTTAGGTTCAGCGCTTGCAGACAAATGCACCAAAGCCTTGAACCTCAAGAGACAGAGATATCACCATGGTACCTGCCAAATCTCATGACCTCAACATACCTCAACGTCCTCAAGCTTTTGAGTACTTCCCCCATCCTAGATTCCCAGCTCATCATCGTCTTCGCAGTGCCTGGATGCTGAGAAAAAGGGGCTCAAAAAACAAAAAGAACTCCCAAGCAAAACTACAACCCGAAACACTGAGCCGGAAACGGTCAACTGCAAACCTTCTTAGGAGACCGGGCACTCTCTCGGCATGTGCCCTAAACTAAACCCCTACACCCGAAACCTCACCCCTAAGTCCCTAAACCCGAAATCCCATAAACCCTTAGACTCTAAACCCGTATAAACCCTCGTCTAAACCCGAAGCTCTGTCTTGGCATGTGCCTTCTCGGCTCTGGAGCGGGGCTATCTGGGAAGTCGTGGGAAGAATCAACTCGTCGGCGGCTCTGCTCTGCTCTGGGATGGGGCTTAGGGCTTTGGGGTTTTAGGGGTTTCGGGCTTAGGGTTTTAGGGCTTTAGGGGCTTCGGGGCTCTAGGGCTTTAGGGTTCTTTGGTTCAGGTTTGGAACTGTAGGATGCCTTGTTTGGGGATTCCCGAAGCGGTGTGGGAACCTTGGAACCCTTTGGAACAAAAGTATTCTCTGCTCAGGGTTGACTTATGGGCTTCTTGATCTACATAAGTCCCGTGAAAGTTTAGGCTGTCTAGGGCCTAATTAGAGTTTAGGCCAGGCTTTTTGGTGTAGAGGGTCGTGGGCTTGTGGCCAAGAAGTTGAGGGTTGAGATGTTTGGGTGTGGAGGAACATATGGCCTCAAGCCGTAATTCAAGCCTGAAGCCCTGAACCGCAACCTTACGCAGTTGTTCATGCGTGCGGGTGCCTAGGCCCTATAGACCCGAAGCCCTCAACCCTAAGCCCTAAACCTTGGACCTAGGAGCCCCAAACCCTAAACCCCTAAACCCCTAAACCCTAAACCCCTAAACCCTAAACCCCTAAACCCCTATACCCCTAAACCCTAAACCCTGCACCCCTAAACCCTAAGCCCTAAACCCCTAAACCCCTAAACCCCTATACCCCTAAACCCTAAGCTTTCTTTGTTGTCCTTGACTGTAGGTCCGAAGCCTTCGGAGGAAAATGGCGATGACTCTCGGCCTTGCTATCGGCTATCGGTCGTCTATAGGGCTTTGGGTTTAGGGTTTAGGGTTTAGAGTTTAGGGGTTTAGGGTTTAGGGCCTTTAGGGTTTAGGGTTTAGGGTTAGGGCTTGCAGGGGTAATCAGGTAATCTGGGGTTTAGATTAGGGTTTATAGGGCTTTGGGCTTTATAGATGGTAGAATATTCCTGACTTCACCCAGAATCTCAATAGCTCCGACGCGCATCCTGCATCCCAGAAGTGGAAACTGTACAATTCGTAGTGGTATTCTGCTATATAACTTTCCCAAACCGTATTCCTATTACTACGCCTCCGCTTTGTATGTATACAATTCGATGCATGTGTATAGAAATACATACTTGGATATTACACCAGTGTATGTATGTGTGTGTAAATATATATATATATATACATATACACATATACATATATATATATACATATCTGTATGTGTGAGTGCGCTGTGTGTACTATACACATATATATGTACACACATATACCCGGGTTGTCTACCCGTTGCGTGAAGTAAACCAGAACCAAGACGGATAGCCTTACAACTACCTTATAGAAGGTACAACTGCCTTAGAGAATACCCCTCGATGTATTTTGAAGAATTTCGTATAGGATACCCTATTGCATAGCCTATAGAAAACGATTAAAATAAGGACAATCAGGAGGAGACCAAGATCTGAGAAATCACCAATTGAAACGTTAGCTTGTTGAATAAGGGATTTCTAAGAGAGAAACGGGGAATCTAGGAGCATTGCCTATAGAATACCTTACAGAATACCTTTTCTACAAACCTTAAATAGATTCAATACCCTGTAGACCTCTATATATATATATATACCTATATATATATATACATATATATATATATACGTACACACACAGCACCTTCCTATATATATATATACATATATATATATACACACATACATACATACATACATACATATATATATATATAAACCCTGAAGAATACCTCACACAATGCCGTATGGAATACCCTATAGAATACCCAATAGAGCGCTATAGAATACTTTATATAATGTCCCCCATATATATATATATAGCTATATATATATATACACAGTATGCTATATAGAATAGCACCTGGAATACTGTATAGGATACCTTATATAGATTACTCATGTATTTGATACCACCTATATAGCTTGTATACACTCTGTATGAAATTTGGTGCTATCGAACCACCTTTCGATGATCTCTTTTTTGGAAAATGCAACGGTTCGACAGCACCAAGTTTTCTGAAACGACACCCCTCGGAAAAGTTGATGCTATCGAACCGCCCGTGCTTGTTGCCCGTATCTATTTGCAATGGATACGGCAGCGATTCGATGGCACCATTTTTTCAATCAAACCTTTTCGGAAAATCTGGTGCTGTCTTAAGGTTTGGAAGACGCAGCGGTTCCGATAGCAGCACAACGACAGTCACCCTTCGGAAAAGTTGATGCTATCGAACCGCCCCTGCTTGTTGTCCATATTTGCAATGGATACGACAGCGGTTCGATAGCACCAATTTTCAGAAGGAAGCGGGTGAGGCGACGGCACATGCAGCTCCCGGATTTGGCATTCATTGGACAAGTAGCTTTAAGTACATACCAAGCCGATTGAGTTTAATAGGGCCTATGGAACTCAATAGGGTCCACTGACTGTGCGAAGAGGATTCCACAGACAATCGACTATCAACTATCCTATGTTTGTTTGTATTTCTGCACACGTACTAGAGTTCAGAGTATACACATACACGCATACAGAGTATTCTTTAAAGTAAGGGGGCGAGGGTCAGGGGCAAAGTAGACAGGATTTACACCAAAACTGTTAGATAATTCGGGGGGTGTATCATATACATATGTATGTATGTATGTATGTATGTATGTATATATATATAGAGGTATACCTATATGCAGATGTATGTTTAAATGCTTGGTTTAATGTTTTTTAGTTTCAACCCCGAGCCTTCGACTTCTACACGTGTGGCCGGGCGTTTTAGCTCCGTTTACCCTGGCATGAATATTGGGATGACATGTGCCCTGAGTCGTATGATGGATCTTCGGTTTCAAGCTGAAAGGTTAAGGGATTTGCAGTTTGGGTTTGTAGAGAGCCAACCCCTAAACCCCTAAACCCTGTAAGGTCTCAGGATTGTAGAGCTTAGAGTTGCAAGACTTTAGGAACTCTCGTTTTCGTGCGATGCTACTAGACCCGAAGACGTTCCGACGCCCGAGGAAATACTGCGGAGCCTACCTCATGGAAGCTCAGCTGTCTGAAGAGGGATCTGTGGACAGGGCCTGTGATTTCTTGCGCCTCTTGGGGGTCTGAATCGGGGATCGTTGAGGGGTTCTGAGTTCAGGTTTCGGCATTCTTCTAGGCCCTAAACCCTAAACTAAACCCTATAAGCCCTAAACCGGTATGCAGTTCGGCCTTGAATAAGGAGTTCGACTTCCCAAGCGTCTCAGAGTTTTTGTTGTTTTGAATTTCGTCTTCGGAAGTCCTGCGAGGGCAGGTAATTGCATGGTTTAGGGTCGCAGTATATAACAGTCACATATTCATTCATACTCTATCGGTTTATGGTATCGAGGGGTTGAGAATTTTTGTAATTTTAGCGTTCAGTGTTTACGGCTTCCGGGTTTCAGGTAAAATTCCCTGAGCGAGACCCCAAAGCCTAAAGTTGCTTTTTGTTCGGTAGAGGGGCGCTTTAGATCGTGTGAGGGAGAGAGGGCAACATAGGCATTTTAAAGAGAGCTGCAGTTACAAAGCTGGTCTAGGGTTCTCCCGAAACCCTCGGCCATAGAAAAATGCGTTTTACCATGGCGAGCTCCAGAGCCCGCTAAGGCCGTCCTCGGCGGCAAGGACCGCACAAGATGTCCTCATTTGCCGGTATTGCAGGTGTGTGTTCCGATTTCTAAACTTATGGCATCAGGAGTTTAGGATAGTTCGGGCTTATGGTTTAGAGGTGTGGCTGTGTTTCTGGCTTGTTCGGCTTGGGCTTTAGGGCCTAGGGTCTGTGTATCTGTATGATGCGACTTATATATATATATATATAATCATATTCATATACAAACAGACATACATACATGCATGTGCATGCAGACAGAAAGGCATTCACAGACACCCCCAACCCATTCTGGGATGTTGCGGAGCACGAGCACGACGACGCTGATGCAAGCAAACGCTAAACTTTATATGTGTGTTTGTCTCTAGGGTTTATGGCTCGGGTCCAGGATGCTGCGTGCAGCGGTTGTCTTCAGATCATGGCCACTTCAACAGTGAACCCAAAAGCCCAAACCCTAGCTGTAGGGTTCCTGCAGAGCCCTTAGGGTTTTGGGTTGGGGGGGGGGGTCTTTGAGCCCCAAGGCTTCAACTCCCAAGCCGGAACGCAAACGGGCTCCCCACCTCGGAAGCAACGAGGTCCTGAACCCTAAGCCCGTCGAGCCTGAAGCCCAAGTCCTTAAAACAAAAGAAAGGGATGCCTAAAAGCCTAATTTAAATGCCGAAACCCCGAAACTCTGAACCCTTGAAAACGTACAATTCCGTACGCCCAAACCCGAAAATCTGTAAAAGACAAAAAGAAGCAGTACCCTAGAATATGAGCTTGAACAACTAGCAGTCAGAGCAGTCCCTGCACGCACTCAAGCCTGAAGCTCGATGTACAGTATTTCTAGGCTCGTGTTTCAATATTGTGCTCTGTGAATTAAACCTCGAAGTTTCAAAGGCTAAGTTACTAAGCCCTCCACCCCAGATGCTACATCCTAAGCCCTAAACGCCTAAACCCCAAAGCCTAAACCCCAAGCCGCAAGCCCGAAACCCCAAGCGTAAACCCCTCAACCCTAAGCCCTCAACTCTAAGTCAACTCCCTATACAAGTCTTCCCGAACCCCTAAGCCCTGACCTCCTAAACCTCTAAACACCTAAACCCAAAACCCCTAAACCCGTCAACCCTAAACCCTAGAACCCTAAAACTCTAAACCCTAAAGCCGTAAACCCTAAACCCTCAATCCTAAACTATACCCCAAACCCTAAACTAAACCCTAAACCCTGAATTCTAGACTCCTGCCTGCCATCGTTGGGCTCCAAGCGTAGTGAGCTTTCCGAGATCCCGCACAGTCCGGTTTGCCAGGACTGGGCCTTCCGGTGGTTCGGTATAATATACATAGCAGTGTAGAAAGAAATAATCATAGCTTCACAAGCAAGGCATATCTATGCACACAGACATATATGTATAAATGTATTGGTGTATGTACCTGTGTAAACACATAGATATACATATGCATGTGCATATGCAGCCACATACATGCATGCATGCATACATGTGTCTATAGATATTCATATGTATACATAAGGTGTATATAATGTGTATCTATATATATATATATTTATATTTATTTGTTTATACATGTACTAAACTGTCTACATATACATATACATATATATATATATACACATATATATATACATACATATATATATATGTGTGTGTGTATGTATATATATATATATGTGGAGAGAGAGAGAGAGATGCATCGTTTTGTTTGTTCTTCATATGTTTCTATGCATGTAGGTATCATCTCATCAGTGTGTGCATGTATATATATATATGCCGCAGTACTATAGCTAAAGTACTTACTCTTCACACCTCGTAATTCAGGACATTGCTAGGAACTGCTCTAGCGGCCTTATAATATCCTTTACAGGCAGTCTGTATGGCTTTGCAGGGTTTAGGGGTTGGGGGGTGTAGGTATTACAGAGTTTCATGGACATGTCTGTACGTGATATGGCTGTCAAGGATGCTTTTTAAGGCTTCAGGTTTGGGGGGGGGGTCAGGGTTCATGAACGGCAGTGAAGTATTGGGGATTTTGGCTTGTCCCTCAAATGGCATTCCTTCGCGAAGATTGAGAGCTCACATGAGAAACCGAAACCCTAAACCCTAGACCCTAAACCGGTGTGCTTCGATTTAAGTCTTGATCCGTCTTGGTGGCTTTCCACATTGAGCCGAGAGAACGACAATAATTATGGCGACGATCATCGCGACAGGGTCCTTGCGTACCTATATAGTAGAGAGTGTAGTGTAGGGTTTCTATATTTGGAATCCTTACCAGCATTGTAGGACATAGGGTTTCTGTATTAAGAGCCCTGAGAATGATGGTAGGGTTTCTATATCAGGAATCCTTATCATGATTATAGGGTTTCTATACTAGGAATCCTCTTTATGATTGGAGGGGTTTCTATATTAGGAATCCTTATTCTGACTGCAGGGTTTCTATATTTGGAGTTCCTATGGTATGAACGCTTATTCTGATCTGGGAAAGTTTCCCCCGTAACAGGACCTAGGACTATTCGGGATCAAGAGTACAAGCCGCGCCTGAACCCTGTCGAAGCCTGCTAACCCCAAGCCTAGCCAAAATCCCCAGAAACAGAGCCTGAAGCGGTAAGGAGCCTACAACCTGATTCACCTAGTAAGTTCATGTGCTTTAGAGATTTTGTTTTGCGGAACAACAGTTCGTATGCATATATAACTGTAAGTAACTGGCAGTTCTTACCAGCAAATGCCAGCAACATCGAATCGGGGAGATTCACTGCTAAAGGTTTCAGCATCTTCTTCGACACAGTCCGACAGGAAAATCAGTGGGAAGACTGCCTTTGAAAACGGGCCGTCTTGACCGAACACCTCTAATGAAAACGCTAACGTAAGGCCTTATTGGATTCAACCCACCTGTGAGCCTGATGGCCCCTATGCTTTGAAGATAGCGCTAGCGAACTGCAGGATCGTAGGAGCTTGTTATTGTTCCGATACTGCTACATAAACCGGAATCTTGAAACAGCTAGAAAGGCAGGTTAAACTCAAACGATTGGGCCATCTTTCAGGGGATCCACGAAAGCTTCAATTGTGGGGCTCCGCCTTAAGACTGTCATCCCTCCGACGATGCGTAGCCTCATACGGTCAGCGTATATCAGGCAACCTCATGACCTTAGCACTTGCTTCAATAAGAGGATCATCACAACGAATGACTCGACCCACGGGTTTCGGAGTTACAGGGTTTAGGGAGGCGAACCAGAATGTATGTACTATTTTCAATTCCGGTCACGATGAGTGGGTAGACAATGGTGGGGTTTCACCTAAACGAAACCCCTCGCGGATCCTTCTGGCCGAACCCTAAACCCTCAACCCCTAAACCCGAAACCCTATATTAGGGTTTAGGGTTTAGGTCCTTTCCCCAAACCCCTAGCCCTAAACTCGATAAGCCCTACACTGATTCAAAGGAGGCATGCTTTTCCTCGGGGGCTGTGTTGCTCTCGCCGGCGTGGTGCTGTATGGGGCGCAGCCGCGGCTCTTTCCAGGACGACAGTGCCGACAAGCTTGGGCTTTGTGCAGGGTCTACAGAACCCTAAACCCGAAACCCTAAACCCAACTGTAGGATTTTAGATGGGTGTTACGTTGGTGGGTCTAGGTCTAGGAGTCAGGGCTGTGGGTCCGCCACAGCCCATCCCGTAAACCTGCTGCAACGCCCCAAAACCTCATTTCTAAACCTTACCTCAATGCCCCTCAAGTGGTAAAATAATCGCCCGACACCTATAAAAGGCTAGTACCCTAAACCCTAAACCCCTTAGTATTCGACATACTTTTCTGGCCCAGGTAGCCCTCAAGCCCGAAAAAGCTCCCTACAAGAACCCCCAGGCCCCGAACCCCTCGACCTCAAACCCCAGAATGCTCCCTTCACTACCCCCCCAAACCCTAAACCCCAACCCTAATCCCTAAACCCAACCCTAAACCTTAGAACCCCCCGAAAGCCCTAAGTCCTGAAACCCCAAAGCCCTCCGTGAGCCTTTCAGCCGGGGAATGAGGAGAGAAGAGTTCCGGCTTCAAGGCCCTGCCTGCGAATCCGGCTTTGTTGTTTCGGGTCGTTTAGGATTTAGGGTTTGGGGCTTCAGGCTTCTGGGTTTTTTTTTGGGGGTTATGTGCTGGTTTAGGGCTTGCTTTCCCGGTTTAGAGCTCTAAGGTCTCGGGCTTAGGAGAGCGGAGGGTTCAGGGCCCGTTTCAAGCGTGGTTCCAGAGATCACGGGACGATGAATTTGGGGCACGGCCGACGAGCTTCTCTGAAACTTGATGGCCTAACCCGTAATTAAGCCCGACCTTTTTCATCCAGTGATTTCAAAACTCCTCAGTTACGGAATATACCTCCAGTTCTAGGGTCATGATCTCAGGTGTCCCTGCGAACCCTTGAATCCCAAAACGTGAAAGCCCTACCAACCCAAAATACTCTCAAGCCCGAAAAACTCGCAAGAATCCCTGCAAAAAATATGCAAATAGCCTTGAACCCCGATAAACATGGCACGCGGCCAAGAATCTAGAAAGCCCGATGCGGCCCTAAACCCTCAATCCAAGCTTCGCTTCAGGTCGTTCAGCCTGCAGACGCACCGGTGCTAATGAAATACCTTCAGAAGCATCCTGGCCCCTGAACCTTTGAAGCGTCTCGGGCCTGAGGTTAAGGGTTGAGGGTCTGGAGGCTCTTGTTGGACGGATTTAGCAGGTTTAGGGATCGGGGATCGGGGATCCTACGCCCTTTTAACCCTACTCCGATCCGGCCCACTTGTCTGAGGGGTTTGGCTTTAGGATTTAAGGAGAGGGGCAGATTCTTCTGAATGAGTTTGGGGTTTCAGACATGCTTGGACGTGTCTTGGCTGATTCCGGGAGTTAAAGCCGCCCTACTGGCTCATAACGATTATGTTGTAATGGTTGTGTTCCAAAGCTGTCTGTCTTTTTCTGGGAAGCAACTTGGGTGATGTTTAGTCGGTTCAAAATAGAAGCCTGATTATCCTAATTATAGTATGTGGTACAACTCCAAAACCCTGCAGCGATGATTTAGGCCCTTTCTCAAAGGGTCTTGTGTTTTGGAATCTTACAGAGGCTTTCTTCTTGTTCCCGGAGGTAGTGGCTAGCAAGCCATGCAGACGCAGAGAACCTTTCGGATTTGGAAGTTACTGTTCCGTAGCGACTAATTACTTTTTCCTACATCAAGCTGAACAGGAATCAATGAGCCCATGGAGTTCTGGGGCTTAGAATGTTTCTGAGGATGCTGGTTGCCTTTTTTTCCTGGCATTGTCGATGTCAGACTGAGGAACGATGGTGTTCGGAGGTTCCGGAATTGGCGCATAAAATGCCCGGGTCGAACTGGGGTGGTGAACCTCGAGTCTACAGCGGCCTACATAGTAGACACCTCCAGCCTTTAGGGATCACTTTGTGAGCAGAACCCTAAACCCCAAACCCCCCACCAGAAGCCCTGAAGCCTCTCTTTGTCTCCACGGTCCTCTGAATCTCCCCCAGCCCCAAAACCTTAGCAGCTGACTCGGTAACCTTTAACTTTTATTGGGTTTAAGGGTTTAGGGTTTGGGGTTTGGGGTTTGTGTTTGGGGCTTAGGGTTTATGGTTTGGGGCTTAGGGGTTTAGGGTTCAGGGCAATCCTAGAAAGGGTTAACCTTTCTTGGGCTAGCATACTCAGCCCCTACGAAGCAGAAAAGACGCCCCGGAGCTGATACCGGCCTGACAGCAAGGAGCACCCAAGCCCAGGTACCAGAAAGAGCTGGGTCAAGATTTCCTGGCATACAGGACCAGGGTTTGGGGTAAAGTTTAGGGGTTTGGGGTTTCGGGGGTTAGGGGATAGAGGTTAGAGGTTTAGGGGTTTACGGTTTCGGGTTTAGGACCTTTGGCGCGATTCGAGAAGCCTTATAAACCCTGAACCCCCCATGGCGCCAAAGACTGAGGGATGGGATGCCTTTGTCCTGCGACAGCTAGGAGCTTGTTATGTACGGGTTTTCGGGTGGAAGTCTTGGGGGTCATGAGCTTGAGATTCCGGGTTTCATTTTATAGAGGCTTAGGCATGAAGCCCCCAAGCGCTCCTAAACCAGCACTTGAAACCGAATTCTATTAAACCTTCTGGACGGAGGAATCACTGCCTCAGAGTCCTCTCCTTCACTCTCTACTTCTTGGAGACGCCTCCCTCTGAAGGCCTCGACGTTTCGGTTCTTTGTGGGTTTAGGGTTTAGGGTTTCGGGTGTTTTGTGCTGATGGTTTCGGGTTTGAGTCGGGTTTTGGGGTGGTCTGTGTTGGGGCTGCCTGCGGAGCCTCAAATTCTTCACGAATGGCTCGATGACTAGCTCAGGGGCCCTGACTACAGGGACCACGAGGGGATACTTTCAGAAATATCAACTAGTGACTAGTGTAGAAGCTTGCAACATCACGATGTAGATTCCTGGAGTTTCCTTTCTGTAGCTACACTCTAACATACCTCGAAACCCCACCTAAACCCTAAACCCTAAACCCGAATACCATAATACCCTAAACCCTAAACCCTATACTATATCAAGGCAACAGGCAGGTGAGGATTCGGCATACCCCAAACCGCACATCCGTTTACCAAGCTCTAAAACCCAAAGTCCTAAAGCTTATAAATCCTAAACCCAAAATCCACAAATCCCTAAATCCCTTAAACCCTAAGCCCAAACAAATCCCCAACTCTCCCCAAAACTCCCCAAGCTTCGAGATAGATTGTCGAGCTCTACACTACTCGGGTGGGTCTTTGGGCTTCAGGCCTAGGGTTTAGGGTTTCGGGTGCGGGTTTTGGTTTCGGCTTCAGGGTTTGGGGCTTCGGATTTAGAGTTGAGGGTTT
>CAJNJA010011924.1:0-13397 GCA_905231915.1 Symbiodinium necroappetens | reverse complement strand
ACACACACAAAAAAAAAAAACACACATTCCCGTGTGTACCCTGAGCACTTTCCACAAACCCAACAAGGACAGAACACAGATATCTTAATCCCGAATCCAAACGAAAAACAGACTATCTAAGTTATCAGCTAACAAACAAGCAATGAAACAACCAACNNNNCAAACAAACAAACAAACAAACGCACACACACACAAACAAACACGCACACACACACACAAGCAAGCAAACAAACATACATACAAACAGACACGATGACACACACACACACAAAATAAAAAATAACACACGCCTCGCCCACACCCCGCCTTTTGGAGCACTTCGATGTGCTCCGGTGCCGCCGCCGGCTCAGCCGATGCCTCAGAAATTCAGAAAGGCAACACTTGCGCTGAATGTACCCTGCTGGCCCTTTAAAGCCTCTGAAAAATGACCCTCTTGGCCTTTCATAGCGAAGCTACGAGACATGTTTCATAGCGAAACTACAGGGTATCACAACAGGGGCTCCGACGGTTCACAGACTATTTTGGTGATGGGGGTTTGGGATTCTGGGTTCTGGGGAAAATGGGATGAAAGAGTGTGTCTTAGCTGAACCGTGTTCACATTGTTAACAGACGACCTAAGTTAAAAACGCTGAACCACGAGACAGTCACTGCAGAGCGCCACCACCACCCGACCCAGCCTCACGATGATCCTCAAGCCCTCAACCTCCCGAATCGACCCACAGATGTTTACGGTTTGGCGTTTGGACCGGAAAAATGAAACAACTCAAGGCTTACGACGCCAACAGCTTTAGGCTCAATGCCGACGGCCAGGTGAAGTACACGACTTGTGGTTCTGTCATACCGGAAAAATGCAAGCGCCGGTCACTCTAAACCCTGAACCCTTTATCACTAAACCCTAAACCCCTCTCACGAGGCTTCAGAAGAATACCCGGCTGCTCAAGCCTCTCCTTGACACCTTAATATTAACAAAAGTCCTGACCACTGCCGCGCCCTAATATTGATCTTAATAATACCAGGATCGATAAGAATTACAAAAATAACTGGGCCCCAAAGCCAAAAGCCCTAAACCCGGATCAAGGCCCCAACAGGCAGATGCAGCGCCATGCGGTTCTCGAACCTGAAAAGTTCTTGTTGTTGAAGGCATATAAATGTAGGTGCTTTACTAATCAGGAAGCAGTGTAGCGTATTAGAGTATGTGGTAGCATAGTATACAGATGGACGAAAAAGGTATAATACTTCCTGCGAACTTGAATAATTCTACATTCTCCATTTTAGCTCTTTGTTGGTTAGCCAGTTTTGTGATTAGGATCCCAAGCTTCTGAAAAGAGCAAAATCAAGCCAGAATGGAGATTGTAAGTTAATGTTGCGGGTGGCCTCCTCATGCTGCTTGAGCTGCTGTCCTGAAGAAGCTCTATAATTATCACTCTCACAACGCGACAGGCTTGAAAGCGGGCTGTTGCATGACCGTTGCATGGTATCCCAGTCCGAGTTCGGGCAAGCCCCTGCGTGTTCCCTTCTCGCTTCTGGGCTTTGTTTCCGCTGTCGTCAACTCAGCCAAGTGAAGGCTGGATCCATGAGGCCTTGTGGGGAACCTCTCCAAAGCAAGTGCCTCCGCCAGGTTGTAGCCAAAGCTTGCATTTTGCGGGGTGTTGCCGTGCTGCAGAACCCGCCTGACCGGTAAGCAGGGACTGCCACTCAGATAACCAGCATCGCCGCATTGATGATGATGGTGATGGTGGTGGTGATGATGACGATTGCTGCGAGCATCGCATATGTTTATGGCACACTCATAACCTTAAGCCTCAAAGCCCTCCACGCATGAAGCGAAACCAGTCTTACAGTCTTTAATTGCCCCCCGAATCACCCAATGATTCAAGCGACAGACTTCGGAACAGTCCTGACTAATTATAGAGTAGTTCTCTGATTTAGGATCCCGTCTAAACCCCAACAAAGCCTGAATCAAACGGTATACCGACTCAGACAGCCTGTGATCGCTAGCATAGTTTCAGGCTTTAAGGCTTGAGGGGCCGAAGGGTGGAGGTTGAATCTCGACTGGTTTGGGATTTAGGGTTTTAGGCTTAACGGGTTCTATCGTTGTCCATCCGTGGTCCTTGGCTATAACGGTGCCGTGTTCCTTTGGGAACCCAAGTTTGAGGCCGAAAAATTATGGTAGGCGGTCATGGTGCTTCCCAGCTTGGTTACGGTTTATGCAGGGGCGGTCGGGTTTCGGGCTCGCCCTCAAGGCTTATAGGATTTCCTGTAGGTTAGGATTTGGCTGCTCAACCAAGTCATAAACGGGTAACATCGGGTAACTAACCATTCCTAGACCCTTAGACGCAGCCATCTGGTTTTTCTCACTTTAGCTCCTTTTCTTAGGATCCTAACCATCAAATAAGACAACCAAGAAAAACTACTTCATCTAAGGCTCGTTAAACAACCTTTACAGATCCCTTAAAGGAACCCGTAAAGGAATCCCAGTGTCTAGATAATCAGAAGGCCGACAGCCCCAACCGAAATCACGATTTCACAAAGACGGGCATAAGAATCCTTGCACCGACATCTGTGTCAAGGGTTTAGGGTTTAAGATGGTTTAAGAATCGATTTTCGGGTTTAGTGTTCCCCCACCCAAAGAAAACCCTAGACACCCGTCGACCCGACATCGGTATGTCTTATGTCAGCACGAACATAGGGATGCATAGTGTTGCGTCAGGGACAGCGGGGGAGCAAAATATGGGCACAAAGACAGGTGAACTATGGGAGGGTCATCGCGGCATAGATGTGCGGATCCACTCATGTACTTTCCATCAAGCACCAGCAAGGTTTGTTCAAGGAGGTTTGTCATCACCAGTGTTTATTGAAAAAACGCAAGATACACATTCAGAATATCCCCGATGAGCAGTGCAGACTCATCCAATCCTTGCTAATACAATACACATGTAAAACACTCCGTCGACTGCACCTCTTTCGCTCTTCATTTGTCCGGAGCCTCCTGCGGGCACCGCGGCTTCCCGTAGCCACAAGGATGTGGCAATCCTGCGCGAAAATTAGGCCTTGTGATTCCTGTATAGGATCCATACGGGCTTAATTATAAAGTGTCACATGAGGGTTCAGGGCTCAGGTTTCATGAAATCACTCTGACGGCTCTGTCAAGGATTCCTTGGGTGTGGGGTTCAAGGTTTAGGTATATAGGGTAGACGGATTTAGTGCTATTCGGGCTTGGAGGAGTTTGTGCTTTGCTCAGCGTTCTGAACAAGGACGGGTCGACTGTCGAAGACCCATGTAGGCCCAACTGCCCATACTAGTATAGGATAAGGGCCGTAATAATTAGAACAGCGTTTTGTGCTACATCATACTGAACAGTTGTTATACTATGTGATATTACTGCTAGCTTGCAGCTTTATAAGCCGACCCCATGCGTCCGCACATGTAACCCAAGCTCTGGTTTCAAGATGTGGGCCCGACAGAAAAGCATCTTGCATGTGGTATGGTCATTCCAATTCACACCGTGACAGCAAGGGCCTTCATTGTAAGAGTAAAGATTCCGGATAGAAGATCACGTAGCAGTGCAAAGCATCCTCAAATGTCAGCGTACCAGACTCAGGACACTCTCCTACAGGATCCTTATATAGATCATGAGGTCGCTCACACGTTTTACCTTGTGAGCGCCAGCAGAAAATCCGAAAGTTCTAATCCTTGGAACCCACACCCGATAAACATGAGAAAACCACCTGAACCTGTATAAAACGTTATCACTAATAGCCGCCTTCAAAGCAAAACCATAGTCTCTAGGTGCCAGTCCGGCGGAAGCTGGTGGCCACACTCGACCTCGACAGAAAGCACCTTTGCCACAGAGCTTTATGCACATGGTCCAGGGCTGGGCAGGGGGTTATGTTCAAACTGCCAAAAAATTTACTATCCAAACGTCGGAATGTTTAAACAAACGGGCCCCGCAGCAAAAGTTGCTTAAAATGTTTACACTGTTTAAGCGCCTTTTAAACGCCAAACGGTTTAATCAAACCAATGTTTCATCACACACATGCTTAAACATCTCTACTCTGAACTGTACCATACACTCACTTTACCTTCAACCTTGCTAAAGCAAGGGCCACACCGAAGACTGCACAAATGAGGCGATTACACACATTGGAACTCCCCAAGATCTAAATCTTAAGCTCCAACAAGGCCCTGACTTATAATCAGTGTAAAACAGTTTAAACGTTTAAACGGCTTGAACCGCACCTCTGAAGGCATGAGAAGCAGGACGTTTGGGGCGTTTAGACGGTTTAAAAGCTTACTAAACGTTTTAAGCATTGGGGCAGCACTTCAGAAGGTATGAGATGGAGTCCTGCAGGCAATTAAGAATTTTGCACCCTGGGCAGTGTGATGAAGCTGACGTCAAGTTTCGGGTCTTAGTGTCCCTGCTGTGGTAAGCTCAGAAAGACACGGAGCTACTTTGTGAGCCTGCTGGAACAAAGACTACTGCAGGCAGCCACACAGACAAATGTTGAAACATAAAGCACCTGCGAAATCTGGAAACATGTTCACACGTGCGAAACCCACAACGTTTAAGCATGCATGCCGAACTCCAACCTCTGTGTAAACTGTTTAGACGCCTGTACGGAAAACATTTAAACGTTTAAACTCCAAACGTGTTCGGCCCATCCCTGATATGGGCAAAAGCCCTACAGACCACTATACACCTAAAGCCCTATAAGTCCTGCCGAGCTTGAAGACATCTTTCAGTCTTTCAAAGCAACTATCCACAGCCGAAGCTTAAATCATGAGCACAAGTTTCTCAGCCAGAAACCCTAAACCCTAAACCCTAAGCCCTAAGCCCTAATCCCTAAACCCTAAACCCTATCTAGCCCCGTAAGGCCCTCAAAGCCTCAGAGCCGCTCCCTTCGCCGCCCTAAACCCTCAGCCTTACCCGGACCCCAAAGAGCCTGCTGTAGGAACCTGATTACGAAAGCCGGGGTCTTTATTCGGGTTCTCAATATGAGTCCTATATATGGGGGTTATAGGGCCAGGGTTTCTTAACCAGGTTCCTACATTACCTTTTCAAGGACCGTTACGAAGGGCTTAAGGAACCCCTAAAAAAGGTATATAGGTTCTTCAGGGTCCAGATTTTCCTCATAACCGAAACTGCAGACAGTAAGCTGCAAGCCTGGAGAGGAGACCCCGCATCAAAAATCTTAAACCGTGGGTACTGCCCCCATACAGCAACAGTCTATAATTTCTATAATGGCTACAAAAGGGTTAGACTATTAAGGACCTTAGGTATCCATATTATGCATATCTCTCTCTCTCTCTATCTATCTGTCTATCTATCTATCTATCTATCTATCTATCTATCTATCTATCTCTATATATATATATCCATATTGTGAATATTACTCAACGGTTGCTGAGTGCGGGGCAGTATCCAACCTGAAGCCCTGTGTCGAAGCCGAATCGTAAGCACCAGCCATCCCGTGGAACCCCGGCACCCTCAACAGCTTAGGGTCCTTAAGGTTTAGGGTTAAGGGTATATCAAAGGAGGTATCCCCATAGCAACTCACGAAATCTACGCTCCCCAACATCCGCAAGGATCTGTAGAACCATTCACCAATGACCCTAAACCCTAAACCCATCTAAACCCTGAAATTGCAAAAACAAGACAAACAAAAACCCAAAAAACACACCCGAAGCATGCCGAGGCGTTGGCCATGGAGACGAACTTTCGCGCAGTGCATGCAACAAATTCAATGCTATGCCGAGGCTGTGCCAAGCCGCGCGTAGATTTCAGTGCAGGGTTCCGGTTTAGGGCTCACCTGAAACTACCATAACCTGCCTTGTCGTAGGCTGTATAATAAACTCTAAAATTTATAATGAGTTTCGAAATAGACATATACAGGGTAATTAACCTACTGCCTTGTAGGTTCGTAATCAAAAACCCTATTTAACACGTCTAATTTGCGGGGACCCTACAAAACGGTATGGTGTTTAGTAGTTTAAGGTAGAGGTCACATGTCCGATCGAGCAGACTCGGTCTGGGTTTACCCATGGGCTCCTACGTAGTTCCTTTTTATGGTTCATCTTTAGAATCCTATAAGGTAACCCCAAAAAGGAACTACTAAGGAGCCTATGGGTAGGGTATAAGGCTTAGGGACTCAGACATTCGCAGAGTTGACCTCTTGAGTCCATAGTCCAGTGGGCCCCCCGCGCAAGACCGAAAATTTAGTTAAAGGCCTTCCCCTGCATCCTCAACCCTAAACCCTAAACCCCTAAACCCTAAACCCCTAAAACCCAAACCCCTAAACCCTATAAGCCCCAAAACCCTATAAATTTCAGGCCTAGGGTTTTCGACCACAGCTTCGGTCATAAACTGCACAGCAGCTACCGGTGGGACGAGTCCTTTTTTGAGCCGTGGAGCGGCCGGAGCATCGCGAAGCGCAAAGCAGGGGCTACGGTTTAGGGTTTAGGGGTTTAGGGGTTTAGGGTTTAGGGTTTAGGGTTTTAGGGTTTAGGGTTTAGGGTTTAGGGTTTAGGGGCCTCCGGGCTCAAAGGACTGAGTGTCTCGGATTTACCGATTGGTCTCCAGTGTTTCTTCTATTTTTTGGCTTAAAGTTGAGGATCCAAAAAAAAGGGACCCCCAAAAATGGAACTACAAATGGAGACTATAGGTAGAGTGCAGGAGTTTTCAGTCTAGACTCGACTTTCTGGCACACTAGCTTTGGGCTTGGGGCTTGAGAAGTGTACGTGTTGGGGTTCAGGGTTTAGGGTTTATGAGCCCAAAACCCTAAACCCTATAAGCCCTAAACCCCAAACGCTAAACCCTAAACGCTGAACCCTAAACCCTAATGTAGGGATCGGGGCTGCCTTTCAGAGCCGGGGGGGTATGCCATCTGGGTTTGAGGTTTAGGGTTCAGGGTTTAGGGCTTTGGGTTAGTGCGAGATGAGGTTTCTGCGGAAACCGGCTAAATGATGGCTGCCACCTACTACTGTCCTTAACAGTTTAGCAAAAGGTAACTGAAAAGCGATATCCAGTAATTACGACCACCGCCAAAAAGGGAAGAGCAACACCAGGAGCAATCGTAAGGAAAACCGTCGGCGACAACCTGATTGCGGTATCAGTATAGCGAGGATAAGCCACAAGAACTCGAGGGAATCTAGGCTCTAGGCACGTACAAACAAACTCAAGGACGAGTGACATCGCTGACAAAATACCTATGTAGGCTAGGTGCGAAATTAATCAACCAGAAGCTGGCCTTGGGGGTAGTACCCAGACTACCGCCCCTATAATTTCAGGTATATTCATCAATTCAAGGGTTATTGGGTTGTTCTCTGGGTAGTAGCTGAAGAAGAAGAAAAGGAGCAGCAGCAGGAGGAGGCTGCAACAGAAAAAATGGCAGACAGAATAAGTTTGCTATACCTGCTCGCAAAGCTTTCTAGCGGCAACGAAGACAATAGCAAACCTGACATACGTAAAGTACGGTAGGTATATTTGCGATCACGAGACCAGTGATGACGACAAGACTCTCAACTGATTATTCAGGCCCCTGTCGTCGACGCTGGCTGCCACATCCCATCAACATGACAGGCGGTGCCCACATCGCCATCGCATGCCGGTGACGGGAGAATTTCCGCCTGTCAGGCTCAGGGTTTATGAATCAGGGTGCGGGTGAAACCTTAAACCCTGAAGCCTAAACCCTCCAGACCCTTATTATAAACCCTACGTTCCTATAAACTAAATTATTTTAAACGCTACGTTAAACCTATCATAAACCCTAAACCCTAAAACCCTAAACACCTAAACCTCTAAAGTTTAGTGTTGCAGGCTTATAGGGTCTGAGACCCTGCAGGCTGAAGACCATGCAGCATACGGTCGTTGGATTTAGGATTTAGGGGTTTGGGGGTTTAGGGGTTGGGGGGATTTGGGGGTTTGGGGGTTTAGGGGCTTAGGGTTTAAGGGTTTCGGGGTTTTGTGGCATTTGCACTGCAGGACGTTAGAGCGCCCATGCAATGAAATAGCACGGTTCACCGCGTAGGTAGGCATCGAGCGGGCCCTTGCATTTTCTGAACAGCTGCTAGGCGCCTGACGATCAATATCACTAGACTAGTGTTGAGATGATCGTAACTACTGCAAACAAAAGCTGGCACATTGACAGTCGCTGCCATCAGCATCGTTGCAGCTACTCATGTGCAAAGAGTGCTACTGCTGTTGTGGGCTCCTCTTGCCTGATATAACTTTCATTGACCATGACAACAGTTTCACGGACGAGTGCTACGCATGCTACCAGCATGCAGAGGGTGACAAGGACTACTGCGTTAGGCATGAACAGCTCCATCATCATAACCGTTAGGATGACAACATCAAGAAAGTCTGCAGGACAGCGAGCATGCGAATGAGGGAATGCTCATGCGAAGTTAGTTCTCCAGGCAAAAGCTATAGATGTTCATGAGTCCCCCAAACCAACAAAGCCATTTTGCGATAGTGCAAAGTGACACAACAGAATATGATGATGCCATGTATGCCCCACTTGAAATGTAGAGGCCTCAACAATTAGGCGAGCTGTAACTGCAAGACCCAAAGCAATCGTGTTTCCAAATATTTAAGCTCAAACCCTTACTGTAACAGTGCAGGCCTTACCTCTCTATGCTCTGCTCTACTCTACTCTACCAAAACCTACCTCTGCAGATAGTTCTTTTTCTCGGCACGCAGTCGCCACTCGGTCAGACTATTCGATTCGTCGCGGCCAGCTAGACCCTAAACCCTAAACCCCACACCTTGCTCCCTAGGGCTCTACCCATAGGCCCCTAAGTAGTTTCTTTTTAGGGTTCATATTTAGAATCCTATAATGTAATCCTAAAAAAGAACTACTAAGGAGCCTATGTAGGGCTTTGAGGTTCAGGGGTCCTTGGGCCGCAGACTGTCGGGTGCTCTTGGCTTCAGCCTTGGGAGTGAGCCTTCGCGTACGAAAGAAGACTGCTTCGATCTGAACCCTACACTTTTCTGAGCTATTTAAAGGAAACCACAGGTGGGGAGTTTAGGGTATATAGGGCTTCTATAAGGTATGTAGACCTTCTATAAGGCTCCTATAGCGTTAACTACCCACCTGAAAATGTCCTAGAAGCTTTGTTACGGAGTTTCAGTTAAGTTACCAGAATCGAGAAGCCATACTTTCATTAGGGATCTATTGTAAATCATGTGGTTTCAAGTTCTCTTGGAGTTCGGGTCTACTCTGCAGGTCCGCCTGGCTGCTAAGTACACCCTGGAAGCCTTTAGGGTTTAGGGTCTAGGGTGCGTTAGGGTTTAGGGTTTAGGGTGGTTTAGGGTTTGGGGTTTAGGTGGTTTAGGGTTTAGGGTGGCTTAGGGTTTAGGGTGGTTTAGGGTTTAGGGTTTAGGGTTACGCATGTCCGAGGAATGCCCATGTCCTATATTCAAAAGCACCCCGGCACCCATGCCGCATTACCACAATGGGCTCATCAGGGGATCACCACAGTGCACCGCACCTTCGGGCGGAGCAGATGGGATGTGACACCACCGACTAGGTTGTCGTTTGAGGTTGCTTTGTTGATTCAAGTTGCCAGGTGCTTTAAAGTCTTTCGCTTGTGCCATGATCGAACCTTTCCAGTTTATATAGGTGGTTGTCTATGGGCCCACCACCTAGAAAACTGACTAAAGAAATATATTTGCATGACCTGCTCGAATGTCCGGCAGCTTCTGGGTAACCTCTAGGACATTTTCAGGTTGGTAGTTACCGCTATAGGAGCCTTATAGAAGGTCTATATACCTTCTAGAAGCCTTATAGCAGCTCTATATACCCTAAACTCACCACCTGTAGTTTCTTTTTATAACCGAATTCCTTCGACATAACAATCATAAGAAGCGACAGCTCGGAGGAGTGGTACTAACACTGACTGTTGCCACAGTAAACGCACTACTACAGCAACAGGAGTAAGAAGTAGCCCAGAGGGTCCAAATAGCCTAGGTAGAATGTAGGATTTCTATACCAGGAATCCCTGTTCTGATTTCACAAAGTATCCCCCCATAGTAACTGTACCTAGGACCTCTTTGGGTAGTCCTAGTAGTAGCAAGCATAGTCGGAATTCATGAAGTGTCGGTGGCATTGGCTGTAAACCCTACCTAAACCCTAAACCCCTGAACCCCTAACCCCTAAACCCTAAACACTAAACCCTAAACCCCCAAACCCCTAACCCTAAACCCCCCAAACCCCTTAACCCTTAACCCTAAACCCCCAACCCCTAAACCCTAAACCCTAAGCCAGAGAGCTCTCGACTTGATTATTAAAGGAAGCTACAAGTGGGGAGTTTAGTGTATGTAGGGCTTCTATAAGGCTAGGGTTTAGGGTTTAGGGTTTAGGGGAGTTTAGGGTATATAGGGCTTCTATAAGGCTTCTATAAGGTATCTAGACCTTCTACAAGGCTCCTATAACGGTAACTACCCACCTGAAAATGTCCTAGAGATTATGGCATGCCCAGCCACTGTGGGAGAATCATTGCTAGGGTTCAGGGTTAGGGGTGTTGGGTTTAGGATTTAGGTGTAGGGTTTAGGGTTCAGGAGTTTAGGGTTTAGAGGTTTAGGGTGTAGACTGTGGGTTTAGGGTTTAGGGGTTTAGGGTGTAGGGTTTAGGGTGTAGGGTTTAGGGTTTGGGGGTGTAGGGTTTAGGGTGTAGGGTTTAGGGTGTAAGGTTTAGGGTGTAGCTTTTGAGCCGAAACCCCCCCGAGCCTCTGTATGAGGCCCCCTAGACCCCTTCCTTCTAGAAAACCCGACAGAACCCCCATAAAAGACCTCATAAAGATAGCTTCTGAAACGGTCGTCGGGGCCTGTAAATTTTGAACCTAAATCCTAAATCCTTTAAACCCTGAACCCCAAACCCTAAACCCTTGAACCTCTATCCCCTCTAAACCCGAAACCACCGAACCCCATTTAAACCCAAAGCCCCTAAAGCCTTAAACCCTGAAGCCCACCAAATCCCTTAAATCCTAAACCCCTAAACCCCTGGACCCAAAAAAACACTAAAGCCCTCTAAACCCTGGCCTGCCAACTTTGAACCCAAACCCTAAACCCTGAACCCTAAACCCCAAACAATAAACCCTACCTAAACCCCCCCAAAGTAGGTAAAATAAGGGCCCAACACCCACAAAAGGCCATTATAGGTCATGCTTTTGAGTCCAGGTAAGCCCTATTAAACCCTAACCGGGCCTGTCAGCTTTGAAAAGGTCAGAAGACTGCTTGAAGCCAACACTCTTCCCACCACTCTGCGAGGGCGGCCTGTGGAGCTAAGGGTTTAGGGTTTAGGGGTTTAGGGGTTTAGGGTTTAGGGGTTTAGGGGTTTAGGGTTTAGGGTTAGGGTTTACAAGGAAGTTTAAAAAGGCTTGGGGTTCCTTTAAAGGTACTTTAAAACATGGCTTCCTTCGCAGAGGGGTAGGGGCTCGGGATACTAGGGTTTATGCGGGATTTAATAGGCTTTATTAGGGCTCCTGGCAAGGGACAATAGGGGTAGTTTCCCAGTATGGCACGACAGCCCTTTAAGAAAGAACTTAAAAGGGATCCTAATGTAGAGAACTAGCCATATGGGTTCCTTTAAGGAGCTCAGGCTTCCTTTGCAAGGGCTGAGGGTTGGGGGTTTAGGGATGTAAGCCCCTATGGAGAGTCCCTGGCTTTGTGAGGGGTTTAGGGTTTAGGGGCAAAGTTTAGGGGTTTAGGAGGCTAGGGTTTTGTTTCGGGGTTAATTGATTAAGGATTTAGGGATTAAGGGTTGGAGGCCTTGGGGTGTAGGGCTTCGGGGTTTAAGGGTGTAGGGTTTCCGAGGTTTAGGGCTGGGGAGTTGGAGTTTGGGCGTTTGAACAGTAGGGTTGGTTGGGTAAGGGCGTCAAACTTGTTGGCCAGGGTTTCTTACAACTGAGGGGAGGGGCTGCCAAGTTTTGGCGGGTTTCGGTGTCGGGCTGTTGGCCCAAGCTGACAGATAGGGTTAGAGCTCTAGGGTTTACTGCTTCGGGGGTTCATTTTGGGTGTCTTACGCGGACTTCATAGGATCTTACCTGATGTCGCGGTGTTGTGCAGGCTTTACAAAATCTATGTGAGCCCATCTTGTCGGAGGGCCACAACACTTGGCAACTCTATTGAGCGTCCCCTTCTTTCCGAAGCCCTACCCAAAAAACGATAGAACTCCCACAGAACAATAAACCGCCCTGAAAAGCACCATAAAACCCAGTACAGCCCGTAGATGACCAAAAACCAAACTACTCCCCACCCAGCATTAAAAAAAACATCAAAAAAACACACACACAAACAAACAACACTCGTGAGGCCCCAAGACCCTAAACCGCGAAAGCCCTAAACCACTCGACCCCTAAATCCCTAAACCCTTTACCCCCCGAAGCCCTAAACCCTTTACCCCCAAAGCCCTAAACCCTAAACCCCAAAGCCATAAGCCCTAAACCCCCAAAGCCCTATAAACCCTAAAACCCTAAACCCACAAATCCTTGACAGAAAGGCCAAGGACAACCTCCCCTAAAGCCGTAAACCCTAAACCCCCAAAGCCCTAAACCCCTAAAGCCCTAAAGCCCGAAACCCTAAACCCCCGAAGCCGTAAAGCCCTAGAGCTAGAGCCCTAAAGCCTTAAGCCCCTAAACCCCTAAAGCCCTAAACCCTAAACCCCTAAACCCCCCATCCCCCAAAAACCCTTAAGGAACTGCCAAGGACTAACCTCCATGAGCCGCTTTCCATGGTGTTCTCGAAGGAGCTGCTGTCGTGAGAGAGCTTGCCTGAGAGTCTAACCTAGGGTGTAGGGATTTAGGGTCCAGGATCTATGGGGCTTTTGGTGTAGAGTTCAGGGGTTTAGGGTTTAGGGAGATGGAAGGGTTTAGGGTTGAGGGTTCAATTGGGGTTGAGGGTTTCCGGGTTTAGGAGGGTTGAAGGCTTGGGAATGAGGATTTAGGAGATTCAGGGTTTAGGAGATGTAGGGTTTAGGGTTTAGGGGAAACTAGTTGTTTTTCTTGTCTCGGTTTGGTTAAGGTTCACCTATTTACGTACCTAGTTTCGGGTTTACGGGTTGGTATATGGTGCGGTTGATGATCTAAATCCTGCATTACCCGTCATCAGGGAATATACCATCATTCCCATAGCTTAGGGTCCTTAAGGTAATGCAGGGTTTATATCAACAGTAAGTATGTCTGCACGTTGCTGCTTAATATGCTTATTTCCCCAATAAGCCAGGGAAAAACAAAGGCTAAACTTTCAGATTACTACTAAAGTATAAGAACCCAAAAAGTTTAAAGGTTGGGTGTTTGGAAACTAAGTATGGGGGATTGGGGGCTCGGGATGCGTGGGGCAACGGGGCGTCGGGTTGAGACTTGCAGAGGCCAAGGGCTATAGGGTTCAGGGTTTAGGG
>CAJNJA010011923.1:0-13398 GCA_905231915.1 Symbiodinium necroappetens | reverse complement strand
AGTGGTGGAGATCGTGTAAACTGATTCACATATATATATATATGAGTGAATGAATGAATGAATGAATGAATGAATGAATGAATGAATGTATGGATGGATGGATGGATGGATGGATGTTTGTGATCTCTAATGCACAGTTACAATGTAAGTATTATATTGTCGATATTAAGCAAGGTATGGTCACAAGCATATGTTTCAGTATAATCCCATATTGTATACTTACAATAAACATGTACTGAATATTTGCTCGAAAATGATTCCATGTTTTTTGCTGACTCCGGAAATGGTGCTAGGAACCGGCATCGCCAAATAGGGGCCGTGTTTAGCATGTATGATAAGCCGGAATCGCCAAAGGAAGAGGCGTCTTTGAGATACATGATGAACCAGACTCGCCAAATAAGGGAGCATGTTTCAGATATATGATGCACCGGAGTCGCCAAGTGCAGGTGGGGCGTGTTGAGATATATGCTGAAACGGACTCGCCAAATGAGAAGGCATGTCCAAGATATGTGATGAACCAGAATCGCCAGATGAGGCGGCGTGCTAGTAGCTCAATGCAAAGCCGGACCTTACAAAGCGTTGCTGTCCCCCTTAATCGCTTGAGGCAAAACAAGACCCTGCAAATCTGTCTGAATTCTCCAATTGCTTGATGCAAAGCGGAGCCTTCACAAGTGGAATTCCTCCACTAGTTTGCTGCATCGCAGGACCCTACAATTTGTAACACCCAAATAGCTTGCGGCAGAACACAAGCCTAGAAGTTGTAATCACCCGCTAGCTTGATGCAAAACAGGAGCCGGGAAATTGTAATTTCCCAATAGCTTGACACTACGCATAAGCCCAGGAATTGTAATTTCCCAATAGCTTGACACGAAACCAATGCCTCGCGAACTGTACTTCCCCAATACCTTGACGCAAACCAGGAGCCTGGAAATTGTATTTGCCAATAGATTGACGCAGAACAAAAGCTTCGGAAATTGCGCTTCCCGTATAGCTCGACGCAAAAGAGGAGCCTGCAAAGCAAATATCAATCCCCACGCAAGTAAAACCCTACGAATTGCGTAAAAAGCCAAAGCAACGTATGTTGTCCTTAGGAAAACCTAGGGAGATGGCACGAAATCCGTCCAAAGTGTCAGGAAATAGCGTTTTCCCTAGGCAAAACCAAGAAAGCCAAAAAAACAAAAGCAACAGAAAAAACACGCAACTAAACAAACACACCCAATACCACAAATGCACCGGACCTGCTTCCACTCTGCTCGCTTTTGGCCGCTGCCTTCGGTCTAGTATGCGCGTAGTGCTTGCTGTGAATCTACATGAAGAAGCCGGCAAAGCCGTGCAATCTGCGAAGACCCCACACCAAGCTTACATCCAAGTACCAAATTCCCGAGCAGTTCTGTTTGAGCAACAATGGCTCGCAAACCAAAACGAAGGTTTCATCGACAGGGCTCGAACGGTTTGGCAGGAAAGTCCAGGGCAGCTGGGGCTGCAGCTCTGCTGATTGGAGCCTCCGGCGCTTGCTTCGCGACGACAAGGACTTGGATATAAATCGTATCTCAGACAGGACCTTCACAGCCATGGCGGCTTACCAGAATCTTCGACATGCCTATGCACGTTTGAATACGCACGGGCGCCAACGTCTTCATGCTGTCACAGGGCTCCTAGTGGCGGTATTCAAGGAATTCTTGTTTTCTACCTCTACCCCCGAGGTTCAGGTGCTGAACAGGCTCTGGGCCTGTTCATACCAGTACGTTGAAGCTCCGCTGACTAAGCATTCACGCGTGGCAAAGATCGGAGACGTACATGGCCCTGCTGCAGGAGTGCAAGGTACGACATTGGGAGGGTACGCTCCGGTGATGCTGCTGTGGAGGACTAAGAGCCAAGATCTAGCCCAACAACCAGTGAGACTCAAGGGCCACAGGGACAGCATGGGACCGGTGTACTAGACATTCAGAATCAGGTCATTGCATTCGAACAGCGAGGTTACTGCGAGCAATGCACGAGCAGCAGCCGACCCTTCAAGGCAACATGGGGCCACCCAGCGATTTAGACACGTGTAAGGTGCGGTTGCAAGACTTCAATCGACAGCCTGAATCTTGGAGGTCACAGCTTCCTCTAGCATGGCCGACCGGTGGAGTTCTAGCAGGCCGGAGAAGTTTTCCGGAAGCAGCTTGTAGCGACGCATGGAAGAGTTATCAAGATGACTTCTCGGTTTCATGGTCTCTGAAAGTCCGAGTCCTCACAAGCACTGTCGCTTCATCCCTTGCAGCTCCTTGAGCCACCTTTTGATACCTTGTCCCGATATTGGCCCCCGTCGTGGAAGCGCCGAAGCTGCAGACCTCTGGCACTGAACTAAAACAAAACTCCTTCAAAGGCTCCTTTGATAAGCACCCTAGCATCCCCGAGCTAAGTGGTTCTTGCTGACTGGAGCAATGCTGGTCCGAGTTTTTCCGGTGGACTACGCATCGCTGTGTCAACGGTCAGGAAATGAACATGGAGGGTGTTGAACCGGTTCTGCAAAAAGATGCAAAATCCAGGATGCATTCGCTTTAGGACCTCCGCTGGATCCTGATTTCCTTTGCTTGCCTTCGAGTCATTCTGTATGAATGTTTGCACAATCCACTTACCCTCAATTCAGCTCAGCTGCCTGCGAATCCAGGGATGCCAGCAATCGAGGGTGATGGTGCAACAGCCCGCGTGCCAGTGCTAGTAGGTGGTGCCTTTGCCTAAATGCGTGTGATGCAGCGCCGCTGGTCAGGCCCCGCATTAGCACCAACTTGCCCAGGAGAGCCCAGGGCAGATCGGGAAAATACAAAAGAGCTTGAAAACGAGCAGATCATGATGTTGTCTTAACCTGCCCTCGTGTCTGGCACCTTGCTTTTCTGTAGAATCGCGTGCGTCAATGGACTCCGTCTTGCAAATAGTCGGCATGGGGCTGCCCGATCTGCAAAATCACTTCTCGCAGAGTTGCGCACCTGTGCTCACAAAGCCTGCAACAGTTTCAACCATGACAAACCATTAGTACTGTTGTGCTGGGATGGACGAACTGCATGTGGTATCGGTCCCAAAACCGTGCATGAGGCATATCCTACGTGGTCCACCGAAGGCGGAAGCATAGGGTGCTTTGCAAAGCACGTCCATATCCTGGTGGCAGCCTTGGTCGTTCAGCGCAGTATCCAGAACTTACTGGTTGCATGATGCCATACTTCCATACGTACCCCTGATCTTACTGCAGATGGCCGATACGATGCTGACACGGCAGCTGCCTATTTTGCCGGTCGTGATTCTGGCATGTTTGGAAATTCCGTTAGGACAATGAAAACCTAGTGTGCTTCAAGTTCGAAGCTGTTGACTTTGGTTGTCGTCATACATTTCGCCAGTCAGTAGTCAAGCATGTCGCAGCAGAGCTGCCGGAGTATGATACGATCTGCAGAAAGAACACAGCCCGGAACGTTGAGCACAAGCTTAGTTGGTTGTTCGTTCGATGGAGTGGGAGCATCAGGAGCTGATGAGAGCGAGAGGCTGCAAGACTGGCCTTCCGTTAAACAGGTCCATGGCTGGTCACCCTACGTGCTGCTGAGCTTGTCGGGACGAGCTTGGGGTTTGCCGCACGGGCCATAGTTCTGCAGAAGTTGTGGCGGCGGCACAGCCAAGGCTGTATAGGCGGGTACACTGAGATGGTGTGGAGTTTTCCGCTGAATGTATACATCTTATATCAGATGAGTGATTTAGCATCGCAGACTGCAGGTCAAGCTTCTTCTAGATTCTCAGACTGGGCAGTGGGAGGCTGGCAGTTGCACGCCAGAATCGAGTTAGTTTAAGCAAGCCATGGCAGAATCGAGGCAACTTCAGGGCAACACCTTGCATACAACCCCGCCAAAGCCACCTTTTCAGTCTCTGAGCATTCTTTTCGCGAGGGCTTGATTAGCTCAAGTGTCTGCACGGGCACGAGAATCAGAGGCAGCTGGGTTGCAGGAGTTCTTTGAATCTCCGTGTGTCCAAGAATTGCCCGGCAGGCTATGAGCTCCGAACGTGCACGTGAGCTTACAGACATCTTGACTCGTCTCGGCCCGACATTCATCAAGATTGGACAGGCCCCTGCGGGGCATTCTGTGCGCTACTTGATGATAAACGCCAGCCTACATTCTACGACTGATCGCGGCCCATGTGCAAAGTCTTGCATTTGGAAAGGAATGCTAGAGTTCGGACGAAACTCAGGAACATGAACTGCGGATGCAGAGAGCTATCCACCAGAACGAGTGTATGGGATTCGCGATTTCGGACGAAAACGGCCTTGCTGCCGACAGCTGTCGGAGTCCTAGAGTCGGGGATTGTGTTTGGGCGGTCGTAGGGCCGAGCTTTCAGACACAAGCTGGACTCAGCTGGAAGACGTGTTCTTTCTTTGCAGGCTTTAACCGGCTAAAGTGTTTTTTCGTCGATGGGAAGAGGCTTTGTTTGGGACCTGGCTTTCTTGGGGCCTGGCCAGGCACTGTCGATTCGCGCGGACCTCCTTTCCCCGGCCTATTTGGAGGCTCTTACGGAGCTGCAGGACGGGCCCCAAACGCGGCGTGGGAGCTGCTCGGATCATGGGGCGAGCTGACTTCTAGGACAGAGTTCCACCTTTTCCGACAGCTCAAGCCGATGAGATTATCGAATCTGAGTTAGGACGGTCCGAACCCGAGATTCTTGATATCATGGCTAAGCTGCATCGTACCGTGCACAAGAGGCTTGCCACATGGGTTCAGTAAGTGTGACAAAACGTGCCTCAGCCACTTGCAGGCAGGCAAGGAACGCCTGAAAAGACTGTGTACTGAGCCGTCCATGAATATCGAGTCTGCATTCTGGGATGAAGGGCAGGCGAAGGGGAGTCTACAGTGGTTTGAGATAGTCTTCAGAAGGACACACACAAGTCCTTGAGCTGTACGCTGGACACGGCAGTCGTGCACACCCAGATTCCCATGTCATGAAGCAGCCAGCCAGAGCTCTTCAAAGCTTGAGACAAAGACAACCTATGAGACATTCAATAGCAAACGAAAGGCGAAATGGCGGAGTTTGTCCATCCTAGCCTGACTGTGACTAACTACAGGAACGAGGTCGTGTCCTCGATGTTACGCACCACAGGGATAACAGCGACAAGCCTGAGGCCCTATACACGGCCATGGACCCTGACACGACGGGGATTTAAAAAAAACAACCTTGGTTCATTGTGTCGAAAGGCCTGCAACTGAAGATTCGACATTCCATGCAAAGCCGCGGTGGCTCGTTCCTACACAAAGCACGGCACCCGCACTGGCGGAATCGTGGTCATACCTGATTGAAGGCAAGCCGATTTGAGCCGTGATGCATGCATGCAGTCTTGAGACGTTACAGCCAGCTTCGTCGGGCAGAGCTCAGTGGGTCTCTTCTGCGCCCTGCTGTACACAACGCTGCAATGTCTGCCCCAAGACGAGACCAGACAGTCGTCTGTGTGCGATCGAGTCCTCGATGTTAACATATGCGAAGTGGAATAGGGTGTTCAGGTATGCGAATGGAGCATGCACACCACAGTGGACACAACCGGATCTTCCATCCAACGGGTACCTGCACATATGGAAAACCAGTCGGACTTGTGTGACACGTCGAGATGGCAAGCACGCTAAACTTTGGCGAAGAAATCTCGGAAAAGCGATGCACAGTATCAGACTCGAGCAGGTATGGCAGAGTTTGCAATGAAAGACTCAACATGCAGTGCAAAATACTTGCAAAATGTGTACATGCGAGATGCAACAGTTCTCCAACGAGGTAGGAACTTTCAGAGAGCAGCCTTGCTGCACATTTCGACAATCCAGAGAGAAAGATCAACCAGACTCATCCAACAGCAAGACAAGGCCAGTCGGTGAGCTCTTTGAAGAGATTTCGCCGGCCCCGATCGCTTCCGCATCATTGGGTCAGGCATGGCTGCTTTCATGTGCGCACCGCGCCTTCGAAGTCTGGTGGAGAGGTTTACAAGGCCAAGCTTCGTGATGGCCCGGAAGTTGCGGTGAAAGTGCAGCCGGGGCCTTAGGGTAGCAGCGGGCCCTTTGCAGCTCCCGTCCACGTATGAGGAGGCCTGGAATGGAAGAGGTGGTCGCTCTCGCTAGCAGCCCAGCGACAGCGACGCCTCCTCTCGCGCGTGGTCGCGTTCCCGTGCCCGCGCTCCTTGAGGATCTCTACCTCTTGAAGCTGGGGGCCGGCCCTTTCAGGTGCCCTCACAGCTAAAGCCAAGCCCAACCAAGCCAGAATCTTGGAGGATGTGTTGCTAGGGCCCAGAGCCCAAAGCTCATAATCCCCAGCATCCCCAGCCCTGCCACAAGACCGAATGACGAGAACCATCATGGTGGAAGAGACTGCAGCACCGTCTTTTTCACAGGGATCCCAGCCACAGGACTCTGCTATCCTTCACAAGATCTGGCCTTAACACCGACATTGCTGGAACGCCACCAACTCAGTCAACTTGAAGATGTGTGCTGCATCTTCGGGGTGTGGGCAACAAGACTTGTAATTCTCTGTGACAGGATGAGCCGAGCATGCCAAACCATGAAAACGAAACCCTTCCAGGGTGGACGAGTGGGGAAAGGGCTTTGTTGGAGAGCTCGACTACCGAGAGGAGGCTCCAGCTCTCCATGCCCCTAAGTGCAGCAGCTGCTTTGCCAAAGCTTCTGGGACCTGCCTTGCGAGGCGCGCAATGCGAAACAGTTCCAGGAAGACATCGCGAAGACTCCCTTGGCCGGAGCAGCCTGCCTGGCCAAATTATTTTTATATAGATTATATCATGCTCGCAGAGCGCAAAAGCAGCTTTCTTCTGTGCTCTATGGGTTGTTTGGTGACATCAGCAGGCACGTCCAAGCCGATGACATGTTTCGATGTGGCCAGGTGTTTGCTCCGCCGCCCGTAGAGGCATGTTCTAGTGCAAAGGCCCAGCACTCAAAGCATTCCCTATGTCGGATCAGAGCAAAGGCACTTCCTTGGCACGGGCAGTTGAGCTGCAGGTTCTAACGACAGAGTGGATCATCGGAGAGCGCTTAGAGCAAAGCGAAGCAGAGGACAGTGGGGCGGCGCGGGGAGGGCTTCGCCTGTTCTGCCACGGAGCCAGGTAGGAAGGTGGGCAGTGGGCACGTTTGCAATTGCCCAAGGACCAAGATGATCTGATCAGCAACAGCAGCAACATCCCACAAGATCCACAAGCCACCCTTCCTACCATATCCTCATCAGGTTTCCATGCTGCCGCAGTAACCGGAAACGGCGTCGTTGTGAAATGATCACATGTTGGTGCTCGCCCATGTGATGAATGCCCTCCCGCCTTCGCACAGCGAAACGAGCCTGCAAGATTCTTGTCGTGTGCTCCATCCAATGCAGCCAAGGCCTCAGCAATGGACAAGGGGCATACAACATCGAACTGCGCGCAGCATGCCTTTTGTTCTCTGCACGGTGGCTACCTCGCTGCCACGCGTTCATGGCATTCCATGGCGGGAATGCCTCGCCTCTCTCTGTATGCGGCGTTTGTGATTTTCTGAAGGTCTCGCAAGCTTGATGCGTCGGCATAGCTTGGTCGATCACGGGCATTCGCTGCAGGACGTGACGAAGCTATGTTCGGTGGCTATGAACACATACCTGACAATGATGCTGGAGACGGGACTTCTTCACGCGGACCCGCGACATGTGCAGATGTAGTTCAGCGTTTCTTGTTTGAGTGTGTTTCTGTTCTACGACAGTCCAGCTTACTTCGCGCCAGGATCCACATCCAGGCAACCTTCTCAGAACTCCGGATGGCAGGTCTGCAGGGATTCTGCAACAGGTTAACGACACAGAACAACTGCTTTCGCTTCTGCACTGTCGGTAACTGCAGCGGGGCAGAAGCTGTAACCCGACCCAATATCTGGGATCCAGTGCTTCGGTTGCTCGAAAGCTATTGTCAACCCCTCGCAACAAGAACCAGCAGATGGTGAAGACGTGAGAATGCTTCGAGCTGGCAGGCTATGCATCCTTGACTGGGGCCTTGTCACGACCCTTGACGCAAGCTTCCGGGTACGCAATCGCCAGCATTGTCGGCATGAAGCAGCGAATGCATGTCTGTCATGTGGAGTACTCAAGTAGGTGGCATACATTGAGCATGTCGCTCACTTGGTGTCTCGTGCTGGCTCCTCAGACAGGTGCACTGCCACGTGCGTCACAAATGCTTCAGGTGAGCAGCTAAGCAAACTGCTCAAACATGCGCAAACAGCTGAGGACTACGATCCAGTTCCAGCAGACCTGGTTCGTATCGGCTTTGTCCCGGAGGGAATGGAGGCAAGGAGCCGTGCTTCAGGGCTAGTTACTTGGCGAAGAGGTTAGGCAACAACATCGCAATTTCCAAGAAGCCTGCTGCAGGATGATGTCGTGAAGAGTGAGGCAGATGAACTGCGGCTCAAGCAAGCACTTTGGTGGAGAGGGTTTCGCCCGTTGAAGGTTGTGGCCACATTGGCCCAAGTTTACGGCCAATGGACTTCTGGGGGTGGCGCAGCACAAGCGGCCCCCTCAGATCAACTGAAATATCATATGCTTCAGTGCATCAGAGCTTTGCGCAACCTCCTTCTTCCGTCTTTCGCCAAGATGGACGTGAACCGCCTCTTCAATGAAATTCAAGGACATTCTCAGAGCTTGTTCCAAAGTCTTGTGGGTTTCCCATGCTTTCTGTCGTGATGCAGGCCTCAGCCGTCGCTACGGAAACCTTTTCCGAGTGACCAGTGCTCAGCATTCGCGCAGCGACCACAATTTGAGCAGCACCTGAGTTGCACTCCTAGGCCTCCGTACTTTTTCTACATTGCTCGAGCATTCGCCGTCCTCGAAGGGATCGGACTCAGTCGCAGCCCTGGCTGCGAAGGCTGCCAGTTAGCAGTTGAAAGCGGGGTTCATTCGCAGAATGTCCATGTGTGTGGAGCAAGGTAATGATTCCGAGTATTCTATCGTGAACGAGTGCCTGCCATGCGCTTTCTTGGCTCATGAGTTTGGGTTTGCCAGTAGGTGCAGCCTGACAAGTATTGACAGGTGGTGTGCTGTACTGCTGAGGCCATATGTTGCGCAGAGGTTGATCACCGACTCAGACACCCGAATAAACAAGGCTAGAGGCTTAGGCAGGGCCTCCCATGCAGTTTTCTGTGTCCTGTGGATTTGAGGCGCTGGCTTCCTTCATCTATGGTGGCGAGAAAGGCTGGTATGTGCCGTATGTCAGAGAGAGTCTCAGTCCTTGTCGCTTTCTCCCGTCCTTTTCGGATTCTGAGTCCGGCACGTGCCGTCGCCGTGCTCTCTTGGCCGGGCCGTGTTGGCTGTGCTCCACGGAAAGGCATCGAGCGTCAGCCAAGCGCGGAGCGCGACGAGCTCAATAGAGTTCAGCACAAAACTATCCTCACAGACTTGCAGTGACTTGCACCTGGGAGGTCTGAAATATTTGGCAACTGGGTTCTCGTCCTATGTGGTGCATTACTGAGCGAAGTGGGATTTGGAGATTGCATTTGACCTCAAGTCAGCATTCTTTCGTCGTCTTTCGTATGCATTTCCGAATTCTCTTGGGCTCCGCGTAAACCATCAACAACGGCAGCTCTGCGAGTTCAAAGCCCTTCTGGTAGCAACAGAGACGTGAAATCTGCAACATGGAAAGGCCTCCGGCGACTGTGATTTGTGCCGGAGCGGTTTGTGGGGTTGTGTGGCAGAGCACAAATTTCGGCGGCCGCAAATTATCAGTGGCAGTGAGGAACCTTCGGACTGCACCAAAGGGCCTGTTGTCTGCTGGGGAGTCTTCCGGCTTAACCTTCGACCACGTTGTGACGCTGTGGCCGCTTGCAAGACATGTGCAGGCTCACGATATGCAGGTGTTGAAGGGGACTGAAAGCCGGGACCGGCTGGTGGATGCGGTCCCATGAACACCATTCCCCAATAGGCATCCTTGCCGAGGTTCCCAAGCTGTTGGGTTTGAATCTCGCTCACGGCGCGCCTCATTCAACTTTTGTTTTCTTCATGCAGGAGTTGTATTCAGACACGTTAAGTTTGAGAAGTCCCTGGTTGGGGTGGGAAACATATATACACCGAAGGCAAGTGTGTGAATCTCGACTCGCGCGGAAAGCTCAATTGTCGAAAGCATGCTTGAATCGATCCGAGGCTGCAACTCGTGCGAGCAATGGCCCAGCTGCCAAGGCCAGCAGAACGCGCATAGGCAATCTCCCACATTCTGCACCGGTGAACTGAGGAAGCAGCAGACCTTGCTGACCAGCCGGGACCTTGATGCAGAAAACAAGCAAATCGAACTTCATCGTTGGACAGGTTGGCCAGTCTGGTGTTGGGACGCCTGCCAGAATCGCATGAATCTGAGGACGCAGTGCCGTGGCCCTTCGTCGCTCGTGCAGATCGATTGCAAGTCTCGCGATGCTTAGGTTGCTGCATCTTCCCGTGTGAACTGTGCAGGATACAGGCAAAGCCAGAAAGGTTCCTCCTGCGCTTCAGGCGGCGGCCGGTGTGCAGCGGGGGATCAGCAAGCAGAATTTCTGGAAGCTTGCTGCGTCAGAGGGCGAGTGCATATGTAGTCGGCATAGGCTGTTTCGACAGAACTTGACAGTCGCAAGCTTCCACGCAGCTTCGGAGTAATATCCGAAAAACAGAATTTCAGATAAAAGCCGGGAGCAGCGAGAAGTTGACTTCTCCAATGAGCAAGTCAACCGCGACCAGATTTCCAAAGTTCAGACTTTCATGATGTTTCTGCTGATTCCGAGAAAGTGATGTTTCCTGAAGAATGCTTGTTTGATCCAGACCGGGCATGACGAGCTGGCTTGGACCGGCAGTCGTCACGTGCACAGACTGAGATGACTGTAGTAACATGTAATATGAGCGCATTGCCCTCGGCGCTTGCTTGCGCTTGCAAACATAAAGCTCCCTGCCTGCTAATGCAGTCTTGTCAGTCGTCATGTGGTCATGTGTGAGTTATGTGACGAGTTGCAGGGACTTCTTTTGGATGAGCTCGCGAAGGCACGGTTATGTGCTGGTGGCTGGGGCAGACTTTCTAGCTGGCAGGTTGTTGGCGCCAATGCCAGAGAGTTGGCAGCATCCTGGAATCTTCCAGGAGCTGGAAGTCTAGGCCTGTGTTGTGAGTTGCTGATGGTCGTGCAAGCACATCTCATGTGATATGCAGGCTTGATGACGCCGGATAGAAATGACAGGAAAGTGATTGCGAATGCCGAAAACTCAGGGGTTGTGGTCTTGGCGTGTGCATGCTTCGCGGTCGACAGAAGGTCCACCAATCTGTTTCTGTTCTGTGCAGGCGCAGGAGATTGCATCCATTGCCGAGCCACAAGTCCTGTCCTCGGCTGTTGCGCATGTTCGCACGCTGAAGACGACTACACGCAATGCGGGAATGTCTGGCGTTCCACCACACTCGGATCACGCTCGTCCACCAGAGAGCGCCGACAAGTCTGACACCTTCCAAAGGAGTGATGTCGGTTTCTTCACCCTCTCCTGTCTGTCTGACCCTGCGTGCCCGGACCACCCCTGCCATCTCCGACCTACTTCCATGATGCAACAAGCTCACGACAGTCTGCATCCTAATCTATTCTAAGACCTGCGGCCACATTTCACGACACAACTTAACTGCAGCGATCATTCAAGCAAATGCGGAATCGTATACAGCAGTATGACAAACCTTTGCACTTCTTCAGCAGACTCAGTCTCCAAGCCACCCAAGGAACGTTGCGAACACCTTTTCTGGCAGTTTGTCCCTGCAGATGGCTCCGCCCCGTTCCGCCCCCCGCATAATACTAGAAAACGATGTTTGGCTACTTGGATTGGTCACTGTCACACTTTCGATGAATGCCTTCTCTCTGAACAGGTCCGCGAGACTATCGAACGCTTTCGGGCCTTGTAGCTTGGTAGCATCCATGGTTTGCCGCTGATGTTGTCCATAGTACAGGGCAACGGTCGCTCAACTGTCTAGCGATCATGGACGAGGCCTTTCCGGGAGCAACGAAGCATCGCAACAGAGGCTATGCTCGGCATGTGCAGCAAAGCCCTTATCAACATTTATGCGATGCGACCAAGGTCGTGTCCAGGCTGTGGGGTTATCGAGACGAGGCTGTGGGTGCCGGAGGCCGCCTTGCGCGAAGCTCAGCTCAGCCTCAAAGAGTATGCATGGTGGGATAGGGATCAACAAAAAATAAATTAGCATCAGAAAATGAAATTAGCGTCAAAGCACATTAATTAACTAGGATCGAAAACTTAAACCACCAAGTTGTTGTTGATCCGTCACCCCTGCATGCTAAGCTTTCGTGCCACAATATGTCAAACGTCAAAAGTCGGGAATGGGACTGTCTGCTTGAGGATACAGCACTCATGCAGCCTGAACAGTGAGGTGGGGTTGTAGCGGGTTGTTACAGCTCATTCCGTTCCTTGACATCATGCGACATCTTTCCACTACTCTGCCCATGCCACATTTGCAGGCCTGCTGCATGTGTTTGCCTCATTCGCAACCCAGGTTGCTCGGCTGGTGGTTCAGGGAATATCCCGTGCCTGGAACTGAGCATCAAGCATAGAAGCATGGTAGTTCAGCCAGCTTGTGCCTCCCTCATGAAGTTTGCTTTCTCCTAAAGCTCCACAAGAGGTCAAGGCCGACATTGACCAGGCACTGTCCAGCTCCTAGCACCAAAGCTGCCCGCTGGCAACGAATTTGCCGGCCCAGTAGGGCATTTGTTGCTGTAGCGTCTCACCAGTTTTCATAGGCCCATGTTTCAGCCCAGGGCCTGTTAATGTCTAACTTCGCTTGCGCACCGGCTGCGCGGCGTGATTTTCCTCCCGAACTGTGCTGAATTGCACGAAGTTGGGACCCGCCACGACTTTCGACTGGACTCCATGCCCCCGGGCACCCTCTGCAAATGCATGTGACAGGACCTTGTTTGCGCAGCGAGCCACTATGATCACTATGAGCCACTTTTTTGCTTTCTGGTGCTGAGTTCACAGCAGATATCGCGCCGCAATCTAGGCTCACCGAGCCTTGTGAGCCAAGCCCGTACGATTTGCATCGAAATCATCTTCCATGGCTGCATAATGGATTAGCTACTGGTAGCATGTTGTCATGTGCCAGAATCAGGACACCCATAACTTGAGCGTAAGTCCCAAACAAGAAACGAGCTGGCCACGGCCACGCACATGCAGAAAGAGGGTATTCGGGTCGTGAAGAATCTTGAGCCGATGATGCAACAACCTGTGCGACTCTGCTCGATACAGCATCGGCCACACGGTGTGACGCATGAGGCTCCTGACCGGTAAGTTTGTCGCTTCCGACCCCCCCCCCCCCCAACAACCGCGGACATCCCGGATACCAACCCGGACGACAGCAGGGACAGTGCACCAATAAAGCTCGGACAATGACCA
>CAJNJA010011922.1:0-13398 GCA_905231915.1 Symbiodinium necroappetens | reverse complement strand
CATGCATGCATGCATACATACATACATACATACATACATACATACGTGTGTGTATATATATATACATAGACAGAAGAGAGAGAGAGAGAGAGAGAGAGAGAGAGAGAGAGGGAGAGAGAGCGAGAGAGAGAGCGAGAGAGAGAGATTGAGAGAGAGAGAGAGAGAGAGCGAGACACTAATTATGTTGCAAAAAAAAGGTGTCCCAAAACGGAGCCACGAGAGTGATGACGGTGAAGCCTACATACACCAAAAGCGGAGCCACATCAAGAGAGGGAGAGAGGGAAGAGGAGTGGAACACATACGCATACCTTTGTCTCTCTCTGTCCCTCCCTCTTCATCACCTACACGATCATACCAACCTGAATGTCATATTGAAGGTGCAGCCAGATGTTCGATATACAGCACAGCATAAACCCTCAAGCGCCTGGCGCATATCGTAGAGCACCCCGCTGTTCCATATCACCAGGAGAACGAGAGAAACGAACTCCTCGTCCGGATCGTGCGATGTGTTTCTTATGGTGTGCATGAGAAGTAGCTGCACTAGCTTGTTGTTGATATGGCTGTGCACACACAAACACGCTTGCACGAAGATGCTACACACGCCCACTTGCCGCACAGGTTCCCGAGGAGCCCCCAGAATGAAGAGCCGGTATACCAGCTCATCGACTCGAAGCATTGTCTCCCTACCGACTACAAGACCCCAACAACAAAACGGCTTCGGCGATTTCAGGTTCACTCCCAGCGCATGCACATGAAGCATGCCTTTATCAAGAACTGGAGCTGTTCATCATGCGAACCCCTGCAGCCCCATGCAAAGACTGCCCGGACTTCAGTGGGTTCCCAAACAAATAAATTGTGCCAGGCTGGCTGCGAAGAGGCTCCAGGAGTGCTAGGGGCTTCTGTGCTCACGAGGCTTGCCACAGAGTCGCGGCGCGTGGGTCGAGCCTTGTCCTCAAGTTCTTTACTGGGAGCTGTGGGGGACGGAGCTCGGGACGAGGCTGTCGATGGCGGTGGGGATGGACCTGAGGATGGTGTCACGGCGGCTTGAGTGCTGGGGCTGGCTTGGCCGGCGGGGCTGGCTTGGCTGGTGGGGCTGGCTTGGCAGGTGGGGCTGGCTTGGCAGGTGGGGCTGGCTCGGCTGGGGCTGGCTCCGCAAGGGGTGGGCTAGGCACGGCTGGGGTTTCCGGCTCAACCTCACGAGCAGCCGGTGCAAGCTCTGATTCATCCTCAGCCTGTCGATGCGAGCCACAGTGTTCCAGGTAAGGATCCCTTAATACGACCCATTAAAAGTGCACCTGCTCATCACCAGCATCTTCAGGATCGTCTTCTGCCTGCTGCGCACGGATGCCGTCGACCAGATCCTGGAGCGGCCGCATGGGTTTACAGATAGTTGGGCTGTTTGAGAACAGTGGTTTGCCTTGCCCTGGTAAGTGCGATCCTGTAGCTCCGGCTTCAGCACCAAGCAAAGCTCTTGAAAGTCCATATCCTTGACAAGGAGACTTTAGGATGGGAACCTCCAAATGAATCGCTTTGAATGATTGGAAATCACAAACAGTAAAGTTCATTACTCAGTACTAGCCTAGGAGCCATGGACACAAGCTTCTTTTGTGCCTTGCGCTTCACGTGCACAACCAGCTTGCGACAAAACCATGCTGAGTCGTCCACCCGGCTTTCGTCAACTTGGCGCTGGTTGTCTTCGTAGAGCTTCGCAACTACAGTTCTCAACTGCTCAACAATCGGGAGCTGCAAGTTAACTGGCACCATTCGCACAAGCAGTGGAACGATCACATCCTGATTGAGCACGCATACCTTGTTGTTCGGCTCGTCGCCGAGACTTGTGTCTTCCAAGAACCCACCCCCTCGCAGCCGATTGCGGATGGACTCACAGGCATCCCACTCTTTCACAAGTCCATCGTATTCCATACGACGGGCCATGATTGCTACGTCCTAGCAGCCTAGCAAAATCCTGATAAAAGCCTCGCAGGAGCAATCTGAAATCATCAACATGCACAACTTGAAGCCACACTTTCCCTGCGAGCAGGTGCCGGGCCCCGGACTCCCGAGTGTCATCGCTCATCTCCGGGGGACAAAAGAGCTCGATCCAATACCTGACCCTGTCTGAGCATGCATTCGGCTTGGCACAATCGCCGCTGAAGGCTTTAAACCCTTGCATAATCTCCCATACCCAACATAAAAAGTGGGTTCTCCTGAATAACCAGGTTTTACATATAGAAACCCGGTTCTGAAGGACATCTCTTGGATAACCAGGTTCCTGACATAGAACCCACTTTAAAGTAGGTTCTGAGTGTTTAAGGTAGGGTTTAGGATTTAGGGTTGGTAGGATTTAGGGTTTAGGGTTTAGGATTTAGGGTTGGTAGGATTTAGGGTTTAGGGTTTAGGGTTGGTAGGATTTAGGGTTTAGGGTTTTAGGGTTTAGGGCTCCTTTGAAAGAGCTGCAAGGGTTCCTAAAAGGGCGTCCTGTGAGGGCACTTTGGGGTTTAGGGTTCAGGGAGTCTGCATTGGAGGCTTAGGGGTTTCTGGGGTTCGAGCTGAGTGGTTGGGTTTATATGATTTCGGATCAAAACGAGCGTAGCATGGCAATGGCCCCTATCATGCTTATAGTCATGTTCATCGCCATTTGGGTAGTTCTCGAAATTAGGGTCCCTTTTGGGGGCTCTTTATATAAGGGTGCCGTACTATATTGGGGACCTAAAAAGGGACTCTAATGTAGAGAACTACCCATATATAACTCCTGCCATCCTCATAGCCATCGTGCAAGAAAGCACAGCCAGGATAAGAAACATGACCACGGTTGAGTTCCCAAACCCGGGAAAATGCGCACGGTGCCTCGTCCGACGGGCCTAAGTCCCAAATCCAGAATCTCAGAGCTCAAGCATTTGGGTAGTTGTGTAAATTAGGTTCCTGTTTAGGATCCGGTGCTGTGCGATTGCGTGGACCTAAAACCAGTGCCCCTTCCGTATTGATGGCGGAATCCCCAAATCTCAAAACCTTGGGTTTAGGGTTTTGGGTGAACCTCTACAGACCCAAAGCCCCATTCAAAACGCTAAACCCCCTAACTCCCTAAAGGAGCCCTTGAATTAACGGAGTCCTTGAAGAAGCCCATCAAGGCACACTGAAGCCCTTGAAAACCCCCAAACCTAAGACCCCAAAACCCTAAACCCTAAACCCCAAACCCTAAACCCCTAAAGCCCTAAACCCTAAAACCCCGAAGCCCTAAACCCCTAAGCGCCTAAACCCCTAAACCCTAAAGCCCTAACCCCTAAACCCCTAACCCTAAACCTCTAAACCCCTAAACCCCTAAACCCCTAAGAGCCCCAAACCCCGAAACCTCAGAGGCCAACAGGGGCCGCCTCCAGCGAAAGACCCGAAGCTGCGTCCGAAGGCCTTTGGCTTTCGAGAGCTTTGGGGATAAGGTTTAGGGTTTAGGGTTTAGGGTAGAGGGTAGAGGGTAGTTAGGGTTTAGGGGTTTAGGGTTTAGGGTTGAGGGTAGAGGGTAGTTGGGGTTTAGGGGATTAGGGTTTATGGGTTTAGGGTGGTTAGGGTTTTGGGTTTCGAGAGCTTTGGGGATAAGGTTCCTTCCGGGGATTCATAGGGCTTCCTTTTTTTGGAATCTGTACCTTAAGGACGAATTGACCCTCAAAGGTAGGGGCCCTATACCCTTACACTATGAATTCCTATATGGTATATGAACCTCAAACCCTAAAAGGGTTGATTTCGTCCTTAAGGTAGGGCTTCCTTTAAGGATTTTATAGGAGTTCCTTTAAGAGATGGACGAGGCAGGATTTTTAGGGGTCTTATAGGACTTAGGGTTCAGGGTTTCGGGTTCAGGGGATCTAAAAGGGTTCTATAGCGGTGTTTCTCATACGGTTTTTAATAGAGCTTAGGGATATTTAGGGTTTGCGTTGAGGGTTTGGGGTTTGATTTTCGGATTTCCGTTTGGGTCCAAACATTTAGGTTACTGGATTTAGGGTTTGGGGGGCTACGAGTCGTAACATCAATTGCAACGGTGAGTAGACCCTGATAAGTCATGACATGCCTGAAACGATTTAGATTTAAACAGGGTTTAGGGTTTAGGGTTATAGGGTTATAGGGTTTAGGGTTTATAGGGTTTAGGGTTTAGGGTTATTGGGTTAAGGGTTTAGGGTTTAGGGTTTGGGGTTTATAGGGTTTGCCTGCAACCGAAACCCTGGGCTCTAAACCCGAATTGAGCCCTTACAGTATTACAGAACCCCGGAAGGAAATCTAACTCTCGAAACTTAAACCAAAATCTCGAACCGTCCCCAACCGTCCAAAGCCCGGTCTACAGCCGAACATCGAAGTCTAAAATCCCGTCAAAGCCAAATGAACCCGAAGGTTCAGAGTTCTAGGGTTTAGGGTTTCAATGCTTTTAGGGTTTGCAAAGGAGAGAAACGCATTTCAACAAAAGTCTAAATCCTACCCATAGTCTCCATTGTTGTTCCGTTTTTTGGTTTATAACCAATCTTATACGAAGGATCCCAAGAGGTAACCTCCAAAAAGGAACTACAATGGGGGCTATAGGTAAATCCTAATCTCCGAGGCTCCAGTTAAAACCAGGACCAAGTGCCCTGAAACCTAAACCCTAAACCCTAAACGCTAAATCCTCAACCCTCAACCCTAAACCCTAAAGCCCTAAAGCCCTAAACCCTGAAACCCTAAAGCCCTAAACCCTAATCTCCGAAGCTCCAGTTAAAACCACGTGCCCCGATAAACCGTTTTGCGCCCGACCTGCGAGGCCCCGGCAGTCGAAGAGAAGTGGCCAGCTCAGAGAGGGAGGTTGGGAGGTTTAAGAATAAGCAGTAACAGTAATAATAATAATAGTAATGATAATAATAATAGTAATAATAATAATAATGATAATAGTAGCAATAATAAAGATAATAATCATCATAGTAATAGTAATCATAATAATGATAGCAATGATAGCAATGATAGTTAGACTAATCGTATATACCAAGTTAATAATAGCAAAATATTGGCAATTATGGGGGTTTTGGACGTCAAAGACCGTTGTGAAGACATTGTGTGGATGGCAGGGAAGGTTATTATTGTGATGACGGTTTTGGTGTCGATGTCGTCGCTGACGACGTTGGTGAGGGAGACACTAACGACGTGGGCACGGCATCCTGCACACTAAACGAAACACCCGAAACGCAACAGGGCGGGCTGCCAATTCGTGGGTGTTAAGCTTGACTTGGGCAGATAGGCCACTCTAGCTAAACCCTAAGCCAAGCTCGTAAACCCCAACAAGGCCTTAGCCCTCAACTACCCTAAACTCAAACCATCAATCCACGCGAAACCCGGAACCCCTAAGCCCTAAACCCCAAACCCTAAGCCCTAAACCCTAACCCCAAACCCTAACCCCCTTTAGACACATCTCCAAGAACCCATGTTTAATGTAGGGGCCTAAATAATTAGGGGTTCCTTACTGTAATTATAGTATAATGGGCCCCAAAACCCTATTCAAAAAATATTAAGGCCCCTAAACCCTAAAGCCCAAACCCTCAAAACCCTAGTCTAATCATTAAAACCCCCATGCTTAGAGGCATTATTAAGGCCCCTAAACCCTCAACCCCCAAAGCCCTATTCTAATCATTAAGGCCCCCATGTATAGCCTCAGGAGAGAACCCCCCAAAACCCTATTCTAATTATTAAGGCCCCTAAACCCTAAACCCTCAACCCTAAACCCTACACCCCCTAAACCGTAGTCTAATCATTAAAACCCCCATGCTTAGCCTCAGGAGCGGCCGGAAAGCTGGCGACAGCATCGCCGTGCGCAAAGTTCGTGTGGGGCCCTGGCCACGGGCTCCCAAGGAGTGCCTCTAAGGATTCCTAGTACTAGTGGTTCTTAGGGTTCTAAAGGAGTTTGCTTAAGGGTTTTAAGGCTTTTTTTGAAGGTTTTTTAGGGTTTTAAGGGGGTTGGGTTTAGGATCTAAGGATTCCTGGGGGTTTAGGGTTTACCTGAACCCCAAATAACCCACCTTCTTAGGGTTCCTCATTATGTTTTCTTTATATGAGTCCTTGTGCCTTGGGCCCTGATGGGGCTACCTGACAACAAACCTGTAACCCTACTTAGAAATCGCCCCCTGTGGCTTCAAAGAAGCCTGGATGAGTGTAGATTTTACGGTAAGCCCGAAACCTTAAACCCTGATCCCTAAACCCTGATCCCTACACCCTACTCCCCAAACCCTAATCCCTAGACCCAAAATCGCCTATGCTACGAAGCCATCTATCTGCAAACCTAGACTGACAGCATGAACACTGCAGTATGGACCTACAACTTCACTGGGACCCCTAGGGGGATCTATAGGGGTTCCTTCAAGGGTTCGTTTAAGGGCCCACAGGGGTTACCCCTTTTGGGGCTTGATAAGGCCTATTTAAGGAAGTATAGTCATAGTCCCTCACCCCCACCCTAAGCCACCAGCTCGAAATACGAGACCCTGCCCAAAAGATCTAAAAGCAAAGGGCTCTAAGCACCACTGGATTAGGGTTTAGGGTTTGGTGATCTGCTATGTATCGAGGCACAGCCCTAAACCCTCAGAAGGACTCGGTGAGGATCCTGGCGCAGGCGCGGAGGAACGGATTCCGTGTGGACACACCGGGCAGACGGCAGATCCTCCGGACGCGATCGAAAGTTGGGGCCAAGACTATAGTGAGAAGTCCGGATTCATCATGCACTCTTGAGAGCGGTACAGGGCCACGGTGAGCTGCCACATGGCATGGGCACTGATACGATTTTTCGGATGCCTGTGGGTGTCGAGTTGCAGACGCCTAGAACGCCACAGTGCTTGTAGCGAGAGCACCCCTAAACCGCAAACCTTAAACTCTAAGCCCTAAAGCCTCAACCCTAAACCCCAAACTCTCAAACTTTCCTCCAAGTCCGTAATCGGAGCCCAAAATCTTGCATTCCTAAGCAGTAAATCCCAAACTTCGAAACCTAGAGTTTAGGGTGTAGGGCTTGGAATTAGGGTTCCTTTGAGGGATCCGGTTTAGGGTTTATGGTCTGAGTTCCCAAAGCCCTGAACACTTCCTTTAGGGGTTCAGGGCTCAGGGGTTTAGGGTTTATGGTCCGAGTTTCCAAAGCCCCGAACACTTTCCTGAAGTCTGATAAACCTACATGAGACTCTGATCGAAATACGTATAGTCAGGCCATCATCCCGAAAATCTCAACATTCAGTCCTTAAATCCATCTCTATAAGCCCTAAACCCTAAACGTTTAGCCCTAAACGTTTAGCCTAAACTGAAATCCTGAGCCATACAAGGCAAAGCGGTGAAGCGTCGAGGCTTTGGCCACTGCCATTCATTGGGTTCTGGGTTTAATACGTAGTTTACAAAGGCTTAAGGGTTCTGGCAGGGTTTCTACGTCCGCTGCCAGGGTTCTGTAGGGGTCTAGGGTGTGGGGGTTTAGAAGGCACTTTAGGCTTTTGTTGGCGTGTGGTTCCGGTTGCAGGTTTAGGTTGTAGCATTCCTGTGTTTGGGTGTTTGGTGTGTTTGTTTTGCCCTTAACCTGGACCCTAAACCTTGAACAACGTCAGAAAAGGCGCAACACAAGCCTGAAACAAAGCTTAAGCCTAGCAGATTTTAAGACTATAACCCTAAACCCTGAACCCTAAACCCTGAACCCTAAACCCTAAACACTGAGTTCTTTGCTTAGGGTCTTTAGTATGATTCTGCAGGCCGACGACTTCTAAGTCTCAGGGTTCTGGAACCTACGCTTAGTAGCTGAATTACGGCACTTTCCAACTTTTTGGGATACGATGATCCCTTATAGAACTGAAAGTGTGCATTTTTTGATGCTTAAGAACTCAGCAACTAAGTACTTGGAGGTTCATGGGCAGTCCTAAGCGGATTTCTCAGTAGGGTAGCTATAGATATAACCCAAATTAAGGGACTCGTAACCCCACTTATAACTACCCTAGACCCTCAACCCTAGCCATCCTATGAATTAGAACTACCCAGGAACCTCCAAGCACACCCTAAACCCTACATAGTCCCCTTGCAGATCCTTTATATGAGCCCTTATGGTTCCTTTAAAGGAGCCCTAAGCCCTCTCAAGTTACAAACCCTAGACACCAAACCCCTATAGGAGCCCTTATAGTTCCTTTAACGGAAGCCTTAATAGGAGTTAGGGTTTAGGGTTTAGGGTTTAAGGTTTAGGGTTTAGGGTTTAGGAAGTATCCCCCTGTTTGGTAAGGATGGCCTCCCAAGTAGGGGTCTGACAAGCGAGACCCAAGCTCTTTTCTTTGAAGCCAGGCCCGTCTCTCGGATCACGATTACCTGCTGCTTAGAAGGCTGTGCCCTAGGGTTATGGGGCTATGACCGAGCACTTTAAAGGTTGTATGCTACAGTTTATGGGGCTATGAAGCCATATGCTACTGTACCATGTTGCCTAGGGAAGCGCTCTATATTGCGATTGCGTGTACTCAAAATCATATTCTATGAACCTTTAAACCTTTCCTGGTACTTATCAAGGTCCCTCATGTTAAATCCATAATTTAAAACTGTATATGAATCAAGTTAAGGCACCCTTCCCAAATCCACCAACCCCCTATCGAACCCTCCACCCTGAACCCTCAACCCCCAACCCTCAAACCTACATCCAAAGCCCTCAAGCGCAAACCCTAAATCCAAAGCCCTAAGCCCTAAACCCTAGACGCTCAAACTTAAATCCTCAACCCTAAACAAGGCCTCTACCCTGATAGCGCCCGTACATCATCCTTATAGATCGCCCTACAGGACCCCTGAAAGGAACCCTTGTAGATCTAAACCCTAAACCCCAAACCCCAAACCCTAAAACCCTAAAACCCTAAAGCCTAAACCCTAAAACCTGTGCTGAGCGCCGACTTACCGAGCAGGATTTGGATGCTGGACGGAATGCGTCTCGTGAAATGAACACAACATTCGATGAGCAGCGGAAAGATGAGGTGCTCATCGGAGATCCGCAGGAAGTCGACCGTGGTGACCACAGGAGCACACCTGAGAACCCAATCACTAGCTTCAGTATCCACCCCACAGCTGTCACGGGTCAGGAGCACACGATAGGGGATACCTCATACCTATCGGAAACTGCCGAAGTACCACTTCGTGGAGGTGCAGCTTGGCTCGATTATCGAGACAGCCTCAAAGAGGCTGGCCACAAGGAGATGCGAAAAGCAATTGAAGAGGAGGGTCAGCTGAACCTTGAGGAGAGCGAGATCAGTGGATGTGCCACTCGTGAGGCACGTGCACACTGCGCGTCATGGGAACCCGTCCCTGAGAGCGGGAATATCCCCGGGGTTTATGTTGCAAAGCCGACAATCGGCAATTCTCTGAAGGCAATGAGAGACCGACACTTCAAGGTGGGATCGGGCGTTGGGGTGATGACGGCACTTGGCAAACGCCATATCCAGAGGGCATGCTCGCTTATTAAGCAGCAGCTAATGCAATCTTGCGTTGATAGTGGTGCCATCACACTCGCTTACGACATACTCGAGACCTTGCCTCAGGAGTTCAAGTCCGGAAAGTGGACGGAAGAGCGGTTCCTCACAGCCCTCAGGGTCGCTGGCGTCGACGCACCAAGGGAATTGCCTCGTAAGGCTCATGTGAAACCTAACGAGGCATTATCCAAAGAAAAACCCCGTATGATAATCACCTCCGGTGATGAAGGGGTGGTCCGCCACATTCTGGACGGTGGGTTATTGGAACATGCGTTGTTCAATAACCCACTGTTCGAGCAGAGATCGCTCAAACACGCCTCCCGAAGGGAGTTCGGGAGGCGTATGGGCGAGATGATGCGAAATTACGATCATGCCTGCAGCATGGATTTTGGCGCGTTCGATGGAAGCTGCACGAAAGAATGCCGCGACCTGATTGAGAACGACGTCATAATATCCATGTTCATGAAGATCATGAGTGCCGAGGGGCAGGACAGTCTGCTCAACGCGGCGATCCGAGATAGGATAAAGAACAAGGCATCCATCTCGGTGAAGAATGTCGTGAAGGCAGTGATCTGGGACATGATCAGAGAAAGTGGCGACCGCAGAACGAGTATACTGAACTTCATCACCAACCTAACGCTAGTCTATGCAAACATGTCACTGATGCTGGAAAAGCGTGGGGTCAAGGAGAAGGTGATTAAGCAGATGATCACCGACAGCCTTAAGTGTGGCAGTCTCGCTAACCTGATGGGAGAGGGCGATGACGGACTTCAAGTATTTGCCGATGCTTTCGTCACCCCTGTGGGCGACAAGTACAGCTTCGGGACTGAATGGTGCAAAGGATATGCTGAATACGGTTTCAAGATTGAGCCTCAGGGACCGACAGGCGATCTAGAGTACCACGAGTGTGTCACTAGCACATCAGAAAGACTTGAATTCTGTTCAAAAATCGCAGTCTCAGTGGGAAGCGAGACCTACTCCACGCGCCCCAAATGCAACCAACCCAGACCTACTACTTCCCAAAACCTGGGAAGCTAAGCAACTCACTTACCGTGTCGTTTGATCTCGGCAACCCGCGTAGTCGTGCTGGACTCACGAAAGCGACAGCCATGATGGCTAGCTGCATACATCAACCACTCCTGTTCGCTCTTTGCAAAGCGATGGTGGATGGTCACCGAGCGGACGGAGGAAGTCTCGATCTCAAGCACCTCAGACGTCTGATTGCCAACTTGTTGGACTTAATGGAGGCTCAGTATGTTCTTGACGTTGATGAGGCTACACTTGGTGAAGCAGGGGTACCACAAGGCTTGGCGCGAGAGACTGGTCTGCCATCGTCTACCACATCCACGACATTGAGCACCTCGCTATCCAGCTCGACTTTGACCATGAGTATGACGAGTACAATGGCCCACTTAGACTCTGTTCAAAGAGGTGAGGTTCAGGCCGTCTGAGATGAGAAGTTGGCTCCTTGGGGTACGTTGATGGATGGTTGAGAGGGTGCATTGTGAGTGGATTAGTTGCTTCTGAAGGGTACTGGGAGGCTCTTGGGTCTTGTATCAGCTGTGTGTGGTGCTGAAAGATGAGTAGTTGTTGAGTGGGTATGGCGAATCGCCCCGCCCAGAAGCTCGCCACGACCGTGGATTCCGTAGCCGAGACTTCGTGCAGTCGGAAAAGAGCCCTTAAAAAAAACCCTAAAACCCCCAAACCCAAAAACCCTAAACCCCTAAACCCTAAACCCGAACTTTGTTATGTATATAGATCCCTTGAAGGACTCCCAAACCCAAAGCACGGAAGAGGGCCCGAGCACACGGCCAGTCGCTGCCGAGCCGAAGCCTGTCTCGGACGATGACGTGGCTGAGGCTGTTAGGGCTTTAGGGCACAGGGCTTTAGGGCTTTAGGGTTTCAGGGCTTAGGTTTTAGGGTTTAGGGTTTTAGGGCTTAGGGTTTAGGGTTTTAGGGCTTAGGGTTAATGTAGAAGCCTAAATAATTACCAACATTATTCTTAGGGCTCCTTATTATACTTATACTAGAAAGGAGCCCAGAACCCAATTCTAGCTATTAAGGCCCTTATATTAGGGTTTTGGGTTCAGGGTTGAGGTTTCCGGTAATCAAAAGGAACAGTAACAGTTTTAATGAGAATAATACGTGCTATCATTTATGTTATCTTCGCTCTTGCTTCTTGTTTTATTGCGACGACGACGAAGATTACAACAATAGCAAAGCCTAGAAAGGGTGCTTTACAGGTAGCCATGGAAGTTTCTAGCAGGGTTACCGCAAGGCTAGTATAGAGGGTATTCCGGGATTAGTGGCTTCAGGGGGTTGTAAAGAGCTTCGGGTTTGATGTGTGGTTTCAGCTTTGAAGGTTTCGGGGCTTTTGATTTCAGCGTCTAGGGCCTGGGGCTCATTGGCGTTGAAGAGTTCGTTTTCAGTGCCCACGGTTCTTGGTTTGCTTGACTTTCCCTTATCAGTTCGGCTTTTGCCGTCGCTGCGACTTAACACCGTTTCTTGCAGCCAAGACCACCTGTCAGTCGCCCGACTATAAGAGCACAGAGCTCAAACTCTGAACCACAAACACTCACCAAAACTGCTCAAGTCGTAAGAATCATACAATTTTCCCTAACCCTCCAGGTACCTACTATATAGGGCACTGGAGCCCCTAGGGCCCTGTATAGTAAGTACCTGGAGGGTTAGGGTTTTTTCAGTCAAATCCCTAGGCGTCTACAACATCGTGTAGAAACCTCATTGTAGCGTTGCAAACTCCCTGGGCCCAACACCAGGCCGTACCGGTGACTGCGAAACCGCCGGTGCTCGTTCGCGACAGGCCAGCACCGAAACGTTGGGGGTCATTGCTTGGAGGTTCATGGGTAGTATAAACAGTGGGCTTAAAAGTAGGGCAAATAGCGTTTGGAGTCATTACTTGGAGGTTCATGGGTAGCATTATAGGAGGGCTTCAAAGTAGGGTAGCTCTAGTTATGACCCACATTAACGGGGGCTTGTAGCTATCCATGAACCTCCGAGTAGTACTCTGAGGAACTTGAGGGTTTCCAAAGGATTTATGCTAGTCTCGGTACGTGTTGACTGCTACTGCGACTACTACTACTACTACTACTACTACTACCACTACCACTACTAAACCCCAAACCCTAAACCCTAAAGCCTAAAACCTAAACCCTACTACTACTGCTACTGCTTCTTTCCGACGATTCGGAGTGCACGCAGGGGCCAGGCCAGCCGCGTCCCGGACGCCGGTAGCCGCCAGGTGCATTTGTGTTTTTTCTTCTATACCTGAATCTACCTATATATACCTATGTATATGTATATATATATATACATATGTATATGTATATTTGCCTGTATGTATGTATGTATGTATGTATGCATGCATGCATGTATGCATGCATGTATGTATGTATGTATGTATGTATTTACGTATCTATGTCTTTATGTCTTTATGTGTGTATGTATGTAGGTACGTATGTATATACATGTACATACATGTATATATACATATATGTATGTATGTACACATATACATGTAAATATACACATACAGATACATGCATAAATTTACATCTGCGTGCACATATACCTGTACCTTGACTTTTATCTGTACCTGTACCTCTACACGTATACCTATACCTGAGACCTAATACCTATGCCTATACGTATACCTATACCTATACCAGTACGTATACCTATGCGTGTGCATGTACGTGTTCATGTAGATGAATATGTACATGGGTATTTCCACATATATATATATAGTTTTGTTTGTGTGGGCTCCCATATTTCGGCATGCTAGAGATTTTCCATTATGCATATATATATGTATACACATACATACATACATACATACATACATACATACATACAGACATACATACAGACATACACGCAGACATACATATATCCACACACACACACACCTGGAACATGCTGTGAC
>CAJNJA010011921.1:0-13399 GCA_905231915.1 Symbiodinium necroappetens | reverse complement strand
TAAGCTGCACACGGGGGGGGGGGGGGTCTGACATGGCTTGTGGGGTCGGAAGCTTACTCCCTGTCCTGTCAGCGGCTCGCAGTGCTCACTGGTGCCACCGAAAGTGACCAGGTAGTCTTTCCCATCCAAGAACCTGATTTCTCAGCTTCAACAAGTTAGCATCAGGGGAACTTGTATTCGAAGCCGGTCAACTCCTTAAGTCTCCACAAGCCCCAAAAGACAATGACACAAACAACAACAGGCCACGAGGTGTGGCAGACGGAGGCGTGAAAGGAGCGCCAGTCAGGTGCAGGTCCACGAGTTCGAACCGCCTCGAGCACGAGTAGGACTGCTGAACCACACTTGGGCTCTTTAGTACGATAAAATGGCAGATTGTCCTTTTGTCTTGTACTTAGCTGCATCGATGACTTGCTTCGGTACGATAAAACCGTAACAGTAGATACAGCAAAACGAGGACGCAAGTCGCAATACAATCTTTCTTGTGCTTTCTGACCGTCACGGCTATTGCATTTTGTCATGTTGACGACACGGACGATAGGGCTGCACAGACTTCATGGGAGATTAGGATACTTTCGGAACAACAGGGAAGCAAACTTTTCGATCTCTTTAGTGTGGTACTGCTCGTGTCATGGACAGCGCTTCTTCGAACAGGGCCACAAGATGCTCTTTTGCACCGGCTTTATAGAGCTGCTGTCCCCCAGAACCACGTGAGGCCGCGTGTGGCCGCCTTTCATTACAAGTTGCCAACATTGCATGGGTTTGCCGGCGATATGCGTGTCTTTGCCGTTACGCTCCAGTCTGCTCGGCATCTGCTGGACATTGCTGCAAAGGCGAGCTCAAAGTGTTGCTCGGCAAAGACTCTGCTGTTGTTTTGCATGTACTTTGTGATTCTTGTTGTTTTCCCCGGATAGAATAAGCCTGCTTCTTGCTTTTTCTTGCTCCCGTGGCATCGAGAATTGCATTCTGCTTGAACTTCCCCTGCTGATTCTTGATGGTCTTGGCTTGCGCACGTAGCTGCTGCAACATCTGGCCGGCCTTGTCATTGCCTGCTTGCCTGATGTTGCCTGTGCTTCATGTGCTCAACCTCTTTCTGATGATGGGCTTCCCTACCAGTAGCAGTCCGATTGCATGTCTCACCTGACATCGCACAACCAAGTGTAAGTGTTGAAGCCAACCCTGGCGCTTCCTGCTTGGACATCATCTCACCGTACAAGATAGGCACGCCAAGTAACAAAGACATAGGCGTAAAATTTTCATAGCAACCGCAAACCTGACACGGATGAAAATCGGATTCACATCACAGTCTTACGGAAAGTGCTCTAACGCTGTCTGCTTGCTGCTACTGTGGCTGACAGGCTGACAGGTAACAAACAAGAATGGTGTGATGATTCTTTTTAAGTTACAATCGTTCGTTTCACCACGGCAAAATCATAAGTATAATATGTCAGGTCTATGCACAGCCCACGTCCTGCCTCCCAGGTGCAACTCCTGAGATCCAAGACATACCTTGGGCCGGCTACTCGTGGAGGATGGTTTCCTCTGGGCTAATAAATACTGTTATCATGTGGGCCAGCGCTCAGGAGCCATTTGTTGTGAAAAGGTCTGGCGCTCGAACGGCACACATGGGTGGCTTGGGAGGGGATGTCTATATAAACCAGCCCGAAATGGGCTGCTCGACTCGATGATGGTGAAAAGCTATCATCGCAATGACGTGGCTGACAATGGTCGTTGTCCAGGTCGTTCTCCCGGGTGCTGTCACTCTTCGCACCGGGGATCGGGATGCGACCAGGGCACACGAAATTGCAGCATGTTCTGTCCTGGATTCGCTCGTATTCGTCCTCCGTTGTGGGAATGTCGCCTCCAAACACCACTACCTGAAGCCGCCACAGGATCCGTGGACCGCAACAGGAGCTGAAACTTATTCAGGCTTGTCCTGGCCTTCTGCCCTCCGTTGAAGGACGAGCAGGTCAAGTTGTACATGTACTCGGGGATGGTCCCGAAAGCTTGCATCTCACACCAGCGAATCTGCGAGCCTGGTGGCTGAAAGCTGCGGTTTCTGCACGTACGCACAGGGCCGAAACGGTGCATCGGGATCGAACAATGAGACCCGGCAGCCAACTAGCCATGAATGAAGTGAACCGTATGAACCCGTGTGGAAGCCTTTCCTCAGGAGGTTGCCGTTGCCGACAGGTCGCCATCTTCCTCCGTCACCTGGAGGAAGACAAGTCTCTGCAAGGCCGGTCGAGGCATTCCCAGCCTGTCAAGAAAATCGAAGCAAAGTCAGGTTTGCCATCGGAGGGTGCTTTAACAGTGGGGAGTCCTGGAAACGCCTCCGTGTAGATTCAGTGTAGATGCCGGAAGTGGGCCAGCTGTTCAAAAGCTTATGCAGTTCAACGGTGAGATTTCGAGGTAACTGGTCACACCACACGAAATGCAGTACCATCCGGCCTGGCTGCTCTGGTGTTGGCATCGTGGCCCCCGAGGACCAGCACGGCGCTAGGGTATGCCTCCGGCGAGCATATCCACAATCGCAGTTGGTAAGGCTTACAGACAGGACACAGCGTCCTGCGCAGATTAAAGGCTGTACTCTCAATCCTGGCTACCAGTACTACTCCTGCTGCTACAACTATTCCTCCTCCTACTACCACCACCACCACCATCATTGATCAGTACTAATCGCTCCAGGCGACGAATACGGTTACCACTGATCACCATTTTTTGCCTCTCGCCAGAATGAGGAAATGTTCTTTGTGCTTTCAACTGCTAGTGTGAGCGCGGTTTTTTGGATGATACCACTTCATCCACTGCTTGCCGAGCTTCTGAAGCCGGCAAGTGCTTCGTCTTGACCACGCAGGTGGCGTGGCGCATGCGCTGCAGGGGCTTCAAGGAGTCCTTCCACAGCGGCTGACGGGGTAGAGAGGGCGTACTGCATGGCTGGCTCGTCAGTAAGGTACTTGTGAGCAGAAAGTCCTCCTTGAGGCTTGGACGGCTGATCGTGTTGCGGTGGAGATTGATAACAGTCACATTGATCAGCTCATCTGGAGAGACCATGTTTTTCATGCCGCCGATCCTTGGCAGGTTTCTGCAAGGCCACTGAAGGGGGCCAAGCCAGCACACAGCAAAGGCTCTGTATCACCAGCGGGCCCATCATTTCTGCGGTGTGGCCGGACAAGCCCAGCAAGTCCTGCAGTTTCCGAGGCGGCTACGCGTGCACCGCCTGTTCCCCTAAGCCGTCCTTACCATCGGGGGCAGCTGGGACATTGTCTGGCTCGGCCAGAGAGCGCAACAAGCTTCGACGCAGGGTGTGGTCGTAGCAGAAATCCTCGCCATGTCAATCCGCGAAGGGCCACAACAAACAGCAGCTTCTAGCAAAATGTCGCTAACTGCGTTCTGAAATCATGAGCCTTCAAGAAACGGATCAAATAACTGATCCGCTGGACCCGACATAAGCGAGCACAAGCAGCACGGCCACCCGGTTTTTTTTTAGAATGCCAACCCTGCCTCGCATCTCCAGGCTGCACGGAAAAGTCGCTTGTAGAAGCGAGCCTTGTCACCTCCAAGGAAGGAAAGCTCAAACAAAGCTTCAAGTGTACTAATGTAGTAACATGCAGTAATGTAGGAACTACTGGATGCTGCACATATTCCGCGGCAGGCCCGGCCTATAGAGGTCACATCCCTGGAAGATGCCCAGCTTCCCTCATGAAGTAGCAACGACGTCTCTCCGAGAAGAAACTGGCAAAGCGCCTGTGCCGTACGAGGAATAAGGGGCTGTGGGCTCTGCAGCTCTGCCAGCGCGAGAGAATTCATTCCCTTCGCCCCCGCCTTCCACAAGTCAACCGAGTGCTCTACACGTTGGTGGAACTCGCCGCAGGTCGCGCCAAGGTCCTTCCACGGGTTTAGTCGGCATTAAAATGTCAGAGCATCCTGCACGCACACATGATGTCCAGCAGCGGCCGTGCGGGAAGAAAGCAGCAAATTCGAACCAGCGCATCTTCGCTGATGATCTGAACACGGTGATTCCACCACCGAGTTGGGCACACAACAGTACAATGCATGCTGGTCTCGGCAAACAGCTGCGATCACCTACCCGGCCTCGACCAGTGGCCGCCCAAAACCAGCCATGCTAAATGCGTTAAATGTGCAGTGGTGGTAACAGGCGGCTTTCTGCAAAGCGTAGAGTGTGACTTAAGTTAAGTATGAACACTTGATAGATAAGCCGAATTTAATTGGTGGAGTGCAGCACTTAAAAGATTGAGTGAATACATGCACTTTCATGCCGAGCTGGCTGTGGCTTTGCTGAATCCATGAAGCTTGAACTATGTACAGCCCAGCTCCGCTCCACAATGGCGAAGCTTGAGAGGTGGTTCAGGGTAGCACACCATGGCGAAGCAAACAATCCAAGGAGATGCGGCGGCAAAAAGCATCAAAAAGCTTTGAGCCACTGCCCCATTGACCACCGTGACACAGATATACAGGTATAATACTGGCAGAGCGCGCATTGTAGTTTCTTTGCTCCTGTTCGTGTGCTCTTCCACAATGCTCGCTGCTTTTAGGAGGTCCTTCACTTCAAAGTGACACTCTCCGGACGTGGCACACCGCACGGCTTCTTCTTTTTCCGGCACCAACGTGTTCCCGGACTCTGTGCAGCACATCTCTTCTGAAGACAGAATCCAGAAGTGTAGTGTCACATGCAGCTCTTGATTTGCAAAAGCTGCGGAAAAGGGGCTCGGTGGCCAAGGTCTGAACAACCCACAACAGCCAGCGTGCTTTGAAAATTGTCTATAAGATTGTCTCGGTCGGTGCGGCTTTGCCATCACCGGCCTCATTGACCGGCCAGCGTTCGAAACCTAAACCAGCAGCAAGAGTGCAGATTCCGGGTGATATAGTTCGCGTCGCGACAGGCGTGAGAGCAGAAGTACATGAGTACATCATCTTACTAAGGAAAGTCTGCCCAGCAGCGGTGCCATGCACATGTGGAAGACACCACGCCAGCAAGATTTCAGACTCTGAGGGAGCACGCCCAACTGCAGCCTGACCTCATTGCTTTCAGAGTCCCTCCTGGAAAATGCCGCTCCCCCTCCACTCGCAGCACAAACACGCACCAGCCGAGCCCTCTGCAACGAGAGGGTAAACGAAGTCAGGGAGCTTCTGCCCGGCCTCCGGATCTTTTTCGCACAGCTCAGAAGTTCGATCGAACCAATCCACAGACGGAATCTGAACAACTTGAGACTTCTGGCTTCCTGCCACATGCTCCCCGCCTGCGGCAACGGGATCAGTGTACCACCAAAGCCTGGAAGAGTGGACCTTGCTTGTGCTCCCAGACACTCGATTTAGCACGCTGGGCTCGACATGTGAGGGCCGAAATCATGGCCAAACAGTGTAAGAAATGTAATCGCATCACCCGTCTTTCAGCGATGGGTAGTGGTGTGTTGCACCTTCAGCTTCAGCTTGCTTATTTACGCACTATCCCACCACCTGTGGGAATGGCAGGCTGGGTCAACGCTTCAACATGGGTAAGTCACGGGCTTCCGCACAATGGCACGCTGGTGGCTGAACTCGTCGAAGCCAAATTTGCCATGGTACATTCCAAATCCCGACTCACCCAAGCTACCTTCAGCTTCACTCAGCTTCGCAAGTTCACTCTCGCAACTCGGTCACAGCAAGTTCATTGTAGGTTTTGGTGCTAAGGGTCTAGGGCTTAGTCAGCCATACGAAGAAACTCTTCCCAACGGTTCGGGCTTGCTGGCTTTGCACACAGGGCGGTGTCTTGAAGTTGCCAGATAGTTCTTCCGAAGCTTCATCCAAGAATCCGAATGGGATAGACTCCGGAACAACTTGCTCGAAGGTGGTGTTCACTCCGGCGCCCCCACTCTGAACAGTGGTCAAAGCCTTCTCCACGTTGCCTGGAAATCTCATGCAGGCATGGGCATGATGGGCATATATGGGCATGCAGAGGCTTGCATTGAAAAAGGGGCGCAGCTTTCATGCTCTTTATGAGCGAATGCTAGCAAGTGCCCGGGCACGGGAGCTCTCCGAGAAGACATAAAAAGCCAAGGGGATCTCCCCCTTCCTGACGATTTCCAGCGCCTCCCTCACAAGGCACAGGGAGCAAAGAAGCGTAGACTGGTGCTGCAGACAGAAAGCACTTTCATTCAGCAGAGGCTCTCGAAGTTGTCATAGGGAATGACGGGCAGGACCGGGCCGAAGATCTCCTCCTTCCTTGTGCTACATGGGCCAATGGGGGCCTGATTTGCGCCGTCTTTATCCCAGCCAAGCTTCATGATTGGAGCATCCATGTTCGGCTGCTTGATGATGGTGGGAGGTACGAAGCACTCGCTCTTCCGGACGCCCTGGACAATGCATCGGTATGCCTATCCTGGTGCAACTGCTCCCTGGCTCTCTGTCTGCGCAAGCCCCGACCTCAATTCCTCCATGAACGACCTCACCGCCGCAAGTCTTGATCAGCTTTTCCACTCGCTCAGTGTGGCGCTCGTTCACGAGGTGCCCGTAATCTTCTGCGCAAGGCGGGGCAGGAATAGGGTTGGCCCGGTTTGTGTGGAAGTTGAGCCCCGACCGACCTTGCTGCCTGCCGTCTTCTCCATAGCTGGCCTAGTTGGCATGGCATTTAAGACGGGAAAAAACTTCAAACAAGTCTGAGCAGGCTCCTTGGCGAGTTCTGTCATTTTCTGTATGAACTCCTCCTCCTTACTCCTGTGCACGAGCACGTAGTCCTTAGCTCCGGAGCGCATCATGCAACCGCATGTCTTCCTGCTGGAACGATGTACCTGCTACATGTGCTATCGACGATCTCAACTCTCACAACTGCGACACGATAAGGACCCGAGTCAAGACTCAGGTGCCACGCAAATTTGACCACAAAGCATCCACTTGGCAAAGGCAATGCGGCCGCAGGCCACATCCAGCTGGGCAGGGCATGTCACTGGCGCAGACGATAAATGTAGAGTAACCATATTTTCGTCACCTGACTACAAACTCCTGACTTGTGCGGTGGCAGCTTGTCCCGTCCTTTGCCGTCTCGTCAACAAGTACCTTGATGAAGGGTCATCGACTTACCAACGCCCGCGAGAAGAAACTACAACAATAACAACTACAATTACCGGTCGCGCATGCCGGACTATGGCCAGATGCTGGAGACTTGCCGCCCAGCTCCATGGTCACCTCGGTAAACGAGGAAGCAGGCTTCAAGTGGCTTCTTTCCTTACTCGAAGTTCCCAAATCAAGCGCGGTTAAGCAGGTACTTTTACTCTCAGGGTGTGCTGACGGCCAGGATAAACCGCTTGCGGGCGGCGGGCTGTTCGACCCTCATGGACTCTAACGGTCTAATGGCAGGTACTGGAACCCTAGCTGACGTCTCTTGGCCAGTTGCTGGTGTCAAGTGCTTGGCGGCTGCAGCCATGACAACACGCCCGATTGCCCCGTTTCTTTTCAGGGAGATTCGGAGACACGGTCCATGGCCATGTGGCACCACGTCTCTGCATGCGAATCGCTTGGATCAGGGGGTCGACAGCACTGGCCGATGACACATGTCCGTATTCTCAGGCCTGTGTAGAAGATGTGGTCCCATCGGTTGTTCAGAAGCGCTGTGGTCTCCGTCACCGCACCCTCGATCACCCTGCTACGCTCAAACGGAAGAACTGCTCGTCAAGAAGACATGGCATACGCTCCCCTTGGCTCTCGCCTTGCCTGAAACAGTCTGGATTCATGTACTTGTGAATGAGTTTGGCTATCAGCGGCGAGGTCTTTGGGTTGAGCTCGCTTGGTTTCAAAACCTTGGCTTCTCTGTAAGCAACACGCGATGACGGTCCTAGGGTTGTACGAAGTACGAAGGACCCCATCAGTCTGCACCAAGTTGTTTCCGCATTACTTCTCTAGCCACTGCCATGCTTGATTGATGCATGCGACGGCCAAATTGCCAGCGGCAATGGCGGATGCCAGGGGTCGGATAAGCAGCTGCCACGGCACGTTCCTCGGAAACACGGCTGCTGCAATTCAGACTGAGTCGCCTCCATGCATGTACGATGCCCTTTCTCTTCGACGAAGACTATGCTTCACTGACAACCCAAAGCAACGTACTCGTGCAGGAGGCAGTGTCCATGGAGCAATGATCAGTACGACTCCCTTTGGCTCCGGGCGGACGCACAACCTGCCCACCGCAAGGGACATCAAACCAGCGTGACGCTCTGTGAACTGGTGAGCCGGCGCATTGCTCGATGCCTACGTCAAGGTGTTTTGGTGGTGGTGGCTCCTTGGATCTATCGAACATAGAAACATGGCCGTGAGCTCGCCATGCAATTCGATCCTACTCCTGTATAGAGATCAGCAATGGCTTGCTATTGGGTTCCGCAGCTGGGCTGTTCGAAACTACGTCAATGCTCCCATCATGGCTCATGGTTGCTACATTTGGGAAAGCAGGCCGGGATAGTGGCGCAGATGGCAGTGCAGCAGCGGACATGGCTTCCACCAACCCTTTGCGAGCGAGACGGCCTGTGGACCCAGCCTTCCACCCAGCGCTCTCCTTCGCATGAGCTGAACTTCGCGGTGCCCGACAGAAAGCAAGTCACACTATCATCATCAGTAGTAGTCGTCGTCGTTGTTGCTGGGGCCAATGGCATGCGCAAACACGTAAACCAAGACGACAGCTATCCTAATGCATGGTCCTGTTATTGGGTAATGGTGAGAATGGTACGCCCAGAGTCCACAAGACTGATCACGGCACTCGTAGGTCGCAGGTGCTGGGCCAGGGCTCTGCTCCAGGAGTCGATGTTGGCCAGCGCATGATCAACGCCTGCTTTCACACGAGCCACACGAGGCTCTTTATATTCGACAGGGGGCTTTGGAAAAAAAGGAAGCAGGTACTAGTACTTGTAGTGGCAGAACGGCCAATCCCTCACGGCCTGGTGCTGCTGCGATCTCAGGCATCCCTCGCATCTTCGTGCCACCCATGTCTTCAGCGATGGTGTTGCTGATCACTTCCTGGTGCCAGAGGCTGTTGACGAGGAGTCTCGGGAGCTTGGTCTTTGCTGAACAGGCTGGCCTGCGTTACACATTCATATATGATAATTGCAATCCAAGTGGCATGGTTTTCCTCGTACATCTTCAGCAGCCTAAGCTAATCAGCTATGCACTGACGCACCCGTAGACGTCGCATGTCTTGCAAGGCGCAAGCTAAGTGGATGCCAGGCTGCTGCTTCAGCTGGGTCTTACGCCAGGAAATGTCCCTGGGGGAAATAGGACTTGTCCCAAAGCTGTGCCGGGCTTTGCTGTTCTGCAACCCATGTGCCGAATCCACCAAAGAGCCCGAAGACACTTCAAAGTCTGACACCTAAGAACGGTCGGTGCCTCGATCTGCCCGAATTGAAAGTCTGCCGCATGCTCGCCAACAGCTGCCCATACTCGGTCGTCAGCTCCTCGTCCAGAAACATCCTAATCCTAATTCTGAAGGTCCTCCGACTCCGAATGCTTCCTGCCAGGACCTCCTAATAAGATGATATAGCCAACAGCTCCCTTGACGAATTCGAACTCCAAGACTATGGACGAAACCAAATTCAATGGTGTACAATGGTGACGAGGATTCCGCAGCCTGACTCCAAGCTGTCTCCAGGCCTCCACGCTTGGGGATGGGGCCATTTCTGCTGCAACGGTCTCCGTCACAACAGTCTAAGTCTAAGCAGCTCCTCTGCTCGGCTTGAGCAAGGACTGCCGAGGTTGACGGGCTTGCTGCTGGAACTGGATGCTCAACTGCGACTGCCAAGCAGCTACCCTTCGAATGGAAGGCTACCACCCTCTACGAGGTCGCACCATCCCCGGAGGCGCTGCGTTGACCATAGACTTTCGACAAATGAGCTGGCTTCAACTGCGACGCAAAACTGATGCTTGGTTGTTTTGCGCGGAGTTCATCCCTCAAAGCATGGTATGCTGTTCAGTTCACGGCTACCCTACGCAGGCACAGTGCTCCGAGCCATTGCAATCAAGGGCTGTGGCTTGCATCCGGTGCAAGGGATTTCAGCTCCCTTCGGACGTTACCTCGAACTCTGGGTTGGGCGGCTGCTGGCGGCAGTGGCACCTGCGAGCGCATTCCTGTGGACAGTAAGGAAGCCGTCTCCAGGTGCGCAAATTGCCGCAGCTTCCTCTGAAGCTTGTCCCTGCTGCCAGTATCGGCTGCTTCAACAGAAACCTCAAACATGTGTTGCCAGTTCTTGCCAGTGACAAGAAAAGTCTTGGAAGCCGGCAAGTAGGCAATACCGTTAGCCACATGAAACCCAAACTGCTCTTCGGGGTCTTGCTCTCCGAAGCCTTCCAAATCGAAAAAGGACGTGCATTCGAACGTTGAGGGGTCGATGCCGAGGATGAACCGGGTCCTGTAAAGGTTTCCAAAGACCATAGGCCCCTTGCCATCGAAATCAGCGACAAACTCAAGCTCATTCAAGCCTGGGACCTTATAACCCATGCACATCACAGGGGCCACCCGATTCAGCGCAAGAGTCTGAGAGTCCATTTCCATCAAAAACTCCGTACCGTTGGTTGCGAAGTATCGGCCTTTCGTCTTGTCAAGGCAGAGTCCCCAACCCTCCTCTATGGGGTAGTCCAGCTCTCTATCGACGGAAAGGTCTGCGTTGAAGCGAACCGCCTTGTGACCATGGTATGTCGCAACGAGCCATCCATCGGCAGTAGGTGCTACATCTTCTGCGAAGCGACCTGATAATCCAGACTTAGTTGTCTGCAGCACTGAGCCGTCCTTCAGGTCGATCAGGCGAATAAAGGACTCAGTTCCTGCTGGGTATGCCCCGCTCGTTTCAATCAGCTTGCTCTGACCAGCTAGCTCTAGCCCTTGGGTAAAGGGAGCCCCCTCATGTGGCAAAGTGCGAAGGATTTGTGCTTTGTAACTCGCCGGCGCTGCGACGGAACACGAAGGGACCAGCGCCAGCGAAAGTATGAAGAATTGCTTCATCGCCCTTTGCACCCCTGAGGGGTGCAGGGCCTGCTAAGTTATCTCGTGAAGACCTGAAAGGAGCCACATTGGCTGCGGACGCAGCTCAGTGGAGCAGCACCGACAAAGAAACTTGTCTGAGTCGGGCTCAGCAGGAAAACACACCACAAGCTGCAAGCTCCTGTTTTAGACTCATATTTTAGACTTTTTAGACGGCTCCTTTCTGTCAGACGACGAAGGGGTCTTCGGCCTCAGTGGGCCTCACGTGCAGGAAGGAGTTCAGGCTGCGGGCAAAGTGTACCTTTTGGCTGGTGTCGTTGACCTTGCTGCCATCCATAGCAATGTTCCAAAACGCGTAGCCGCGAGGTCGCTTCGAAGGATCAGCCTCTTGATAGGCTCTCTGCACCTGGTCGGGCCAGAAGAAGGCAGACCTCCCTGCTGAGCTTCCCGGTGCAAAGCTCAAAGCCGCAATGAAACGGCTGGGCTCCAAGTGAACAGGCACCAACCCTTTCAAAGGAAGCATCGGGTCGGTAACGTTGATCTTCCACCCAGCCAGGAGGGCTTTGCTCCAAAGACGCAGGTACTCGTCGCCAGGCATGCCCATATCCAAACTCCGAAGAGCTGGTGAGAAGGTCTCGTAAAGTTGCACCTCTACCAGGTCGAAGGTCCCAGCTGGAGCAGCCGCCAACAGATACGCATAGCTATTTCTGCCCATGTAATGAAATTCAGGATGCCACTGCGGGTCCGAATTATTTAGGAATCGGTTGAACTCCTGCGTGGTGACGTCGAAATAGGACTGTGGTGGGGCCAGCGTTGCCAGCAAGCCAGCCGTTTTGGCGGCAACGGACATGTCAATCACCAGCTGTAGGCATTGAGGAGTAAATTCATTGTCGCGGGATGACACATCGTCGTTTCCCTCCAGATCCCAGTCGAAGCCATCGAAAGGCACCGGCAGCCGGTTGTTCCATTCGTTCCACACATCAAACCACTGTTCTCCAATAAAGGAAGTATCTGGGTGCGGGGCGTCCCAACCACCAATAGTAATGAGGTGCGAGGTCGGCAGCCCCAACTGTTCAATAGCGCCCCGAACTTTTGCCACGCACTCAACGTCTGGACCACCGGTGATCGTCGGCTGTTGGGTGCTTTGGTCTTTGACCAAAGAAATCGCAAACCAAAAGATTACGTTGACACCCTCCTTCACAGCGCGAAGCGTCTCCGTCTCATTGCAGGCGGACCAATCCTGCCAGGCTGCTATGATGGGACCATCCGGGAGACTCCCAGAAGCCAGGAGCGCCAGGGACGCCAGGAGAGCCTTGCTCAACATCCAGGATGCCGTGTGAGAGGGAGGCCCGCGAAGACTCTAAGAACGCTACTGCTCTGCCAAGAGTGCTCTGCTCTGCCAGCTGCAGACGGTTTGAGTAAAGCTTCCTAGAGGTTGCTGTCAGGAAGTGGAGTTGTCTTCAGTAGTTCAGATTAGCCCCTGCTGCAGAAACGCCAAGCGATGTACATCGGCCCCTCATCGGTTTCACCAGAGTCCGGGTGCCAGGATCCGGCAAGCACAACGCGCAGTGAATCGCACAAGGTGTTATTTTCGTCGGCTGCAGGCAGTAGATCGAGCAGCTGCGTCAGCTCGTGGATTCTGGGCTCCACATCCACGTGCTTGCCTTAGAAACTCGAGCACATAAGCAAGAAAGTTGTAGACGCACGCTGACCGCTGACGCTGCACAGGGCTTGTTACTTCCCTTTCCAGGAAGTCGTTCATGTGACAGCTCGAAGCTAGGTTTCACTCTTAACCTGGCCTTCAGGGTCCAGCAGTATTTGTTTCGCCACGCCAGCGGCTTGCGACCCATTGAAGTCGCTCCTCGGGTCACTTGGCTGAGAAGCTTCGGCCCTCCGGACCCTGGCAACAGCCGCAGACCCCAGCACCTCGTTCTGCTGCAAGCGACAGCGCGGCTCAACACAACAGCACAAAAAGAAACGAAACACACACGTTCACTTACCCACTGTTCATGCGTGTCCATCCATTCCATCCATGCATGCATCCATCCTCTAGCCAGCCAGCCACACACCCGTACATACGTATCATGTGTGCATAATGTATACTGTATATACGTATGACATGCGACATGTGTGCTGGTACATGCAGGTGCGCATGTAAATGTTTACTTTCATGTACGTGTGTGTGTGTGCGCATGTGAGCGACAGACAGACAGTCAGTCAATCAATCAATCAATCAACCAATCAATCAACCAATCAAACAATACATCTATGTCTATATGCAAGTATGCATGTATGTAGGTATGTACGGTATGGGATTGTAGTGTACCGTCAGGTGTGTATGTATGTATGTCTGTCTGTCTGTCTCTCTGTGTGAAAATAACACGTCTTATCCTGCCCCTCGACTTTGCCACTTTGGTGGCTCAAGACGACTTTGCCCTGAGTGGAGAAAGG